>MU006785.1:892289-988761 GCA_010093635.1 Massarina eburnea CBS 473.64
TGGCTCAATCCTGGCCATCCGATAGGCCCTCAGATAAACGGAATCCAAACTCCTCTGGGCCTAGTCGAGACCAGTTGCAAGAGACTATGCGGTATCCACCGTGACGTACTTGAGACGGATACTAATAAAGTTTGCAGGAGGCATTGGGCGAGGCGCCCGGCTCGCCGATGTCACCGACACGGCCGCCCAGCGTGCGCAAGCGACAAAGCATGCAGATTCTGGACATGCAGTCGCAGCTCGAACAGCTTGCTGCGCAAAACCGATCGCTCGAGGACGCTAAGGCCAGGGCTGAAGACACTCTGCAAGCAGCCAATCACCAGCGCGATGTCGACTCGCAGGTCATCTCCGAGGCTGTCGAGGCACGTGATCGTGAAATCCGCCAACGTGACATCGACATCGCCCAGCTCAGAGACACGCTGCAGAATCTCCAGGCAGAAATCGCCAAGCTCACCGAACTCAACAACACTCTCGAGGACGCCAATCGCAACATCACCAACGATGCCAACCAGCGATACGCACACCTTCAAGCCGAGGGCCAACGTGTCCAAGACCAATGGCAACAATCGTCCAAAGAGCTCGAGGAACTCCGAGGGAAGCACGACCAGCTAACAAGTGGCATGGAAGAAGCCCTACGTGCCGAGATTGGTCTAGCTCTCGATCAGCGCGATGACGAAATCAAACGTCTGAATGCAGAGCTCGCCCACGCTAGGGAGCAGATTGAGACTTTGAAAGAGCAGATCCTCGAGTCCAAGAAGCCGAACGAAAGCTTCCTTACAGTTCGCGATGAAGACTATTTCGACAGCGCATGCCAGCAGCTTTGCCAGCATGTTCAGCAATGGGTGCTGCGTTTCTCCAAGTTTTCAGATGCACGACCATGCCGCCTTTCCTCTGAGATCGCCGCCGATACCAGGCTGGACACTGCCACACGACAGAAGATCGACACGCGTCTTGACAACGCCATCCTTGATGGCTCCGATGTCGATTCTCTACTTGCAGATCGCGTGAAGCGACGAGATGTCTTCATGTCCGTTGTGATGACTATGATCTGGGAGTATGTCTTCACCAGGTACCTATTCGGTATGGATCGAGAACAGCGACAGAAACTCAAGTCGCTTGAGAAGACGCTAAATGAAGTCGGTAAGTACATGTCATCGCTCTTCCAATATTGCCCTTCTAATCACCACACAGGCCCGACTCGTGCAGTTGCCCAGTGGCGAGCCATCACACTCACACTCCTTGCCAAGCGCGAGCCCTTCGTTCAGCAACGCGGCCAGGACACGGAAGCTGTTGTCCACGAAATCTATAGCACTCTTTCTACTCTCCTCCCACCACCATCTCATCTCCAACGGCAGATTCAAGATTCATTGCGCAACGTCATGCGCCTTGCCGTCTCTCTCTCTATTGAGATGCGCACTCAGCGCGCCGAATACATCATGCTCCCGCCTCTCCAACCCGAGTACGACACCAACGGGGACCTTGTCGCCAAAGTAAACTTCAACGCGTCTCTCATGAACGAGCGGTCAGGCGAGACTACATCAAACGACGAGCTTCAGGAAAATAAGGCTGTCGTCAAGATCGTGCTATTCCCGCTAGTGGTGAAGAAGGGCGACGATTTCGGGGAAGGCGAGGATGAGATTGTGGTCTGTCCTGCCCAAGTCTTGGTTGCGCGACCAAACCAGAAGAAAGTGGTACGAGTAATGAGCGGAGCCATGAGCGTGAACAGCCGTAGGAGCAACGGGAGCCTCGCGAGCGTTGCTGCTCCCGTGAGCTCCATCATGGAAATCGACCCTCCTGACATGATTTAAAAGGAGGAGCATTTTTGGGGTTGGTGAATATTTGCATATATATGGCGTTTGGATGGGGACTGCGTGGAAACTAGATGACTAGATGAGGGCTGGGGAGGATTGGATGGGAAATGATGGGAAATGATGAGGAACGGGAAGAATGGATAGAAAATTACGAGGATGGGGGAGAACTGGATGGAAACTAATGACTTGATGAACGACTCTCATACTTTACTTATATATTTTTTGTTGTTTCATATATAATTCCTTTACATAGTTTTACTAGCGGATATCCATAGGCATTGTAACGCATAGGTAGCACTGTAGGACGACTGCAGTTTTCATTTATAATGGTCAATTCTTAACGCACTCTCCGCTATGCCATTTATCGTTTATCGCAGGAACCCACAGTTGTGCCAACTGTTTGCAGACACGACTTCTCCACCCCTGTGGAAAGAAAGGTCCTAAGTGGTTATCCACCCCTGTGCGTATCCTACTCCGGTTTGGCTAGACCCCATACCATTACTTGTTGAGCGGCAGAGCATCTCCAGGTCCCAGGTCTAAGCTCTTGGCTCTCAGACGTGTTAAACCGGCAGTTAAAAGGGCAGAGATGGCCATGAATCTCAGAACCAGACATACGGTAGAACCATGCCCATCCGCAGTGATTTCCAGCTTGCCCGCGAAGGTATGCCATATGTCGCTAGTCACAATCAGTCTACAATACGATGCTGACGACGAGACAGGCGTAACCGTCGATACTTTCACACGGCTCATCAGGAACACGGCGCTGAACCCCGCCCTGACGCTCCCTCTGCTACTTCTCGCGCGCTACACATCGCCAGGCTTGCAGCTCGCAGGACAACACCGCACAGCGCTAACAAGTGTCAAAGCCCTCCTTGCACTCGGCGCACTCCATCGCGTAGGCCGATGGCTCGACGACAAGGTGCTGAACAACTGGTCTGGAAACAAGAAGGATGATTGGGATTGGAGTAAAGAGATTGTTGTGGTGACGGGTGGCGCCGATGGCATTGGCAAGATTGTCGTGCAGCTTTTTGCTGAGCGAGGGATCAAAGTCGCCGTACTGGACATTCAACCCCTGACATACGAACCTCCCCCCTCAGTCAGCTATTTCCACTGCAACCTCGCAGACCCCAAATGCATCGCCTCCACGGCAACCGAGATCAAGACTACGCTCGGAGACCCGACAGTCCTGATCAACAACGCAGGCTGTGTGCGCGGGAAATCGATTCTCGAATCCAGCGAATTCGACATCCACCTCACTTTCAACGTGAACACGATTTCCCACTACCTCCTCACGCAACAATTCCTCCCCTCCATGATCGAAAAGAATCACGGCATGGTCGTCACAGTGGCGTCTTTGGCTGGATACGTCCTCGCGCCCCGCATGGTAGACTACGCCGCATCTAAAGCGGCATCCGTTGCTTTCCACGAAGGCCTTGCGGCTGAGCTGTCTTCCTTGTACAATGCGCCCAATGTACGCACGGTAGTTATGTGTCAAGGGTATACTCGCACGGCGCTGTTCGACGGCTTCGGCGCTACTGCAAATACGCTGTATCCGGAGACGGTGGCGGAGGAGATTGTTAAGGCGGTTTATAGGGGGAAGAGTGCGCATATTGTTGTGCCGGAGACGGCTTGGATGGTGGCGGGGGTTAGGGGGTGGCCGGTTTCGATCCAGTATAGTGTTAGGAAGGGGTTGGATGGTATTATGAAGAATTTTAAGGGGAGGCAGGTTGAGGTGCCGAGTGAGATGGAGGGGGAGGGGAAGGAGGTTGGGGATAGTACGGTTCTTGTTGGGGGTGAGTAGTTTGGAGTGGAGGGATGTTGTTGGGGGTTGGGATTATGTGGTTATATACAAATATAGTGGAAGAATGAATCTCTTAAACGCAATCAAACGATACATACGATAGTGTGGTAGTTATTTACAACTTCATTGAAAACCCAAACATCCACCAAAGATCAAGTAACAAATAAAAGTACCCGCGCCAAAAGCAATGCTACATCCTTTTCCCCACGCTTGAAATCCATAAAACCTCATGACAATACAACCCCCGGTTCCTAGCTCAAATAAGACTCTTCATAACGACCTCCCCGGGCTTTCCAAACACCGGCTCAAGCCTCACACCCCCAAAACTCCATCCGTCTATAAAAACACCCTCTTCATACCTCTTGCTAACGATGAACCCAAGAGCCCCATCAAGACCAACATTCACTTCAACATCCCCCGCGATTTCAAGCCATCCTTTACCCCTATGCTCAGCATAGCGTTGACTACCAACACGCACCCTCACAGCGTCAGGATGAAGCAAGACCGGAACGATATCAGGCGTGATCTTAACATCTACATATCTCTGACTAAAGGTAGATTTATCGAAAGGTTTGCCGACCGAGAAGACGAGATCGTGGGGTGGTGTATGCGAGCTATTATGAAAAGCGACGATGAACTGGACGCGGTACCGTCCCTGTGGAATGCCTTCCTTTTGAGTGCGGAGACAGATATTCGACGCGCGCATACATTGATACACGGCAGCCTCTTCTCGTCTTCCGTCTCCATCCAAGTCCTCGGCTACAGGGTAAATTTTCTTCAATTTCCCATCTTCACCGACCGCAAGACCTCCTTCGCCCGACGGGGAAGAAGTGCGGAATTGACTCATGCGGGGTACATCTTCGAGGTGCGAGACAATCCCCAAAGGCATGCCTGTTTTGAAGTCCACTTGCAGCAGTTGATAGCTTTGGTCCATTAATCCCCTTCCCTCGATTCCTACGCGGAAATGCGTCGCGCCAATCTCGAACTTCGGCGGCAAGGCGGAAAGCTTGGCCATTATCTCGCCAAAATGTCGGGCTGTGTAGAGTTGTTGGGCGTCTCGCATATATTGCTCAGTGAGGGCTGCCATTTCATCCTCCTTCATCCACTGCTCTAGACTGACATTTGCGAGCCCGCGGTCGACGTCGAAGCGGTAATACCGAGTAGAAGTACCGTAATACATGCGCTTCAGTTCGTTATCGACACGTGCCGTGCTGGTGGCCATGCCAGCTAGGGCTGATGCCAGGGCAATATCGGTGCCGAGTCCGAAAGGTAGCCACGAAGCCATCTTCTTGACAGACGGGATCGATTGTAGTCCGGTTCCGACGGAGACTATAACGCCGACGTCTCGTCCAGGCCAGAGTGCTTTTGCGGCGTAGTCGACTTCTGCGCAAGGGTTGTTGAAGCCTACTCCGCCGTCTAGATATGTCACTTTGGGCGTTCCAAACTGCATTTCTTCGAAGAACGTCGGTGCGGCTGAGGTGGCACGTAACGCTTCCCAAATGCGTGTCGTGCGGTCATTGGGGTCGTACGTTGATAATATCCTGGGGAGACCTAGGGCGTTCTTGAGAGATGTGAGAACGAAACCGCGGCAACCTCGAGCATCCTTCCTCTTGTGAACGCTCAAGCGAGGGTGAAGTTTCCAGGTTTCTGATCTGGTAGGTGTAGAGTCCCTGAAGGGGTTGTCGCTTAGTGCTAGTCTCTGAACCTCGGCAGCGATGTTGCTTGATGATGCTGGAATGGTACTGCTTTTTGGAAGCGTCCCGGCGGCGTTCTTGAGTGTGGCTACAGGGCTCTCAGTGATGGTTTCTGGTGGTGCATCAGACCAGATGCTGTCTCTAGGGAGGTCCTCGGGCACTTCCTCGAACAAGGAATCGTCCCACATGAGCTCGTCGATATCGTAGCCCAACTCCAGTAGGGACTGTTTGATTGCCCTCTCTAGAACCGCCCCTGAAAATCGACTGGCTCCCGTCGGAATCTTGAAGCCGTAGACTTTGATCGACTTGTCGTGCTTGAAGATTTGCTCAGCTAGTTTTGAGTAGATGCTTATACACTCTTTGCAATCAAGCCGTAGTCGTGAGAGTAGGATAGCTATTATGCCACCTGTGCTTGTGCCACCTATCAAATCAAAGTAATCGCACGGTTTCAGTGGTGTTGTGTCGCTCCTTGGACGTCTTCCTAATCGCTTCTCTTCTTGTGCAATATTCTCCATCAAATCATCCAGAACCATTAGCGACGAGAGACCGCGAACCCCGCCTCCGTCGAGTGAGAGAAGGCGCAGAGGCGCGTGCGGGTTCTTCTCCGCGTTCGAAAGATTCATCGTGGACATCCTCGTCGGAGCCAGCAATTTGTGATGTGGCATGTAAGCCTTGCCGAGTTACGGCCGTCGCTTGAATGCGGTTTGGTATACACAGAGGTGGAAGACTCCTGGATTCGTGTTTGATTCTGAAAAAGTAACTGGAATTTTGGTCTGGTTCTTCGAGTATCGGTCTCGGAAGGGCTTTTGTGGGTATCGTAGGTGGTGTTTTGAGCGTAAGGACCGATCGGGTTTGTTAAGTATGCATGCAAAGTGTGGCGAAGGGCTCTTAGGCTTCTTGAGTCACTTGACTTCGGGGAGTCATAAACGTGGTCGAATTGCTGCCTAACTAGGCTGCGCAAAAGCGGTATTTAGAATGACGTTGCAGAGTGAAGCGTAAGGCTGCTTGATCATCGATATATCGACAGACCTGTCTCAGATGCCTTATTAAGTCCTCTTTCAGATAGGTGTGCATGCTCAGCGCCACAACTCGCATTTATCAGTGATATCTAGTGGGCACACACAATCCTTGGGTACAACTGGACGGCCCGCATATGGTAGACTAACCGCACAAGGCAGGCATCGCCCAACCTTAAGGCCGAATTAGAAACACTAGCCACCTTAAAGGCATTTTGTGGAAAGATGCGCTGCCGGCTTCCGTCAACATGGAGATGCAACATTGGGGGCTGAAGTGGAGGTTCTGAGCACCGACCAATGACGAAAGATGATGGCCGCTGCGCCTCACGCAGATAGAAGATGGAGGTCAGCGAATATCATCAGCTTACGCTGAGGCTGACAAGACGGTGAATATGCCTCGAGATCCGGAGGCTCAAAGGGCCACGTGGAGACCTGGTGGGAAGATCGTAGATTTGCGGAGGGAACATGCTGGTTCATGAGGGGGCCAGCGGGGTACAGAGACGTATGAGTTGGCGCCTGTCTTCACAACATCAACAAAGTATGATGTGGAAATCGTTACTATCTTTTGGGAGGAGGCTTGGATCTCCACCGTGTGTCATAAGCTGTGAAAAATGCGCTGTTACATAGCCCAACGTCAAGGAACTGTGCACATGCTTTGTATCGCGCAAACAATCGGGAACGCACATGTGTAAAACATTTCGTAAATTATCGTAAGCCCCGGAGAAAAGGTTGCCTTTTCTAAATCCGTGGGAGAAAAGAAGGCTTTCGAAGTATGACCGGATGAGGACTCGCCACTTTCAGCCGCGCGTCGCAAGAGGCCTTGGATTCAATCTTGGTAGGCATCTGAACCACCTTGAGCTTCTAAATCGTCCCCGTCACTTCCTAGCTGGATTATTTTCGTAGCGTATTCAAGGATTTGTATGTGATACTGCCTCAGCATCAGGTCGATACATCCTATAGATCAGCGTGTCCCGCCACCCCAGGATCGGATTCTCAAAATCCTTCTCTCTTTTCTCATGTAGCTTGAAGCCGGCTTTGTCCAGCACATTATGGCTTGCTACCAACTCTGGGTCGGTGTGTGCCTCTGCGTACTCAAACCGTCCTTGTTCTCCGCCAGAGAAGTGGTCAAAAAACAGAGGCATAAACGCTTTCAAGGCCTCTGTCGCATAGCCCTTTCCCCAATAGTTCTGGTTAAACATATATCCAACTTCAGGAGCCCGGACAGCACCAACGAGGCCAATGACGCGTGGTGCACCGGCAGGAGGTGTAGAGGTAGAGGGGAGGAGCTCGACGACGAAGTTCCAGCAATTGTCGAGGTTGTGACTGCCTTGGATCCATGCTTTTGCCTTCTCGATGTCGGTGGAAGGCAGTATAGACCTGTCTAACAGTTAGCAATCATTTTATAACAAAAACAATATCAGAACTCACGTATGCTTCATGACCTCCGGTTGGCTCCGCATGAGCATCACGTCTTCCGCATCTTCCAACACCAGCGGCCGGATCAACAATCTCTCCGTTCTAGCTGTAATCTTTGTATCGACAACTACCATCTTCACCAAACCTCATAAACGCAGAAACGTGAAGAGCCATGTTGCGGTGTGCGGCCGTGGACCTTAAGAGCGATGTGATGCGATGCGATGAATCGCAGCTCCAGGGCTGAAGCTTCGCGTCGGGAAATCCACTAGCCGTTCCCAGACACCGACATTCTGTCTCTCCATCACCAACCCATACACTCACCATTCACGCATCGGAGCGCCAACGACCCCCGTCAGAAAACATGTCCATCTAATCAGACCCTGGATTCTATCTGCGTCGCGTTGGTTATTGGACCCGGACTCACCGCCTGCGATGTCCAATTCTATCCTCTCAGCTTCGGCGAAAGGTGCCACCTTTCTCATCCTGCTCCAAGTCGGATCGCGAGCCCTCACGTTCATTGTCAATCAAGTTCTGCTCCGCTTCTTATCGCCCGAACTACTCGGCGTATCTGCCCAGCTCGAACTATTCACCATTTCGGTCCTCTACTTCGCGCGCGAAAGTCTACGTGTAGCACTCCAGCGCCAAGCCCAAGGAATTCAAGTCGTAGTCAATCTTTCCTACCTGGCCGTACTTTTCGGCGTTCCGCTGATCTACGGACTGGCCATTTTCTGGTTACGGGCTGAGACGCCGAATGTGCCTTATTTTGTGGATGCGTTGAGTGTATATTGCCTGGCTACTTTTATCGAGCTCTTGAGCGAGCCCGCATTCTCAGCTGTGCAGCAAAAGCTGCTGTATAAAACACGAGCTTCGGCCGAGAGTAAGGCGACACTGTTGCGTTGCTTTGGAACATGCGGCTCTGCGATACTAGCTAGCAGGTATGGCCTCGATATCGGAGTCTTGCCGTTTGCGATTGGGCAGTTGGCGTATGCGCTCGCTCTCTTGTCCGTGTACTCCTGGGAGACATGGCCGGTCGCAAGAGCGAACGGATTCTCGTTATTTCCAAGACCGATAGTGTCGACGCGGGAAGCACCGACCATCTTGAATCATTTCTCGATACCATTGTTACGACTCACTGGATCTCTCACCCTTCAATCGAGCCTCAAATACGTTCTAACGCAAGGTGATTCCCTCCTCATCACTAGTCTGGCCTCCCTCGCAGATCAAGGAGCCTATGCCCTCGCCTCCAACTACGGTGGCCTGATAGCGCGCATGCTCTTCCAGCCTATTGAAGAAAGCAGCCGAAACCTCTTTGCCAAACTCTGCGCAGATATACCCCCATCGGCATCTCCTCAACAAAACTCCACCACATCCGAAGAAGAAAAAGTCCACAAACAGTCCATTTTACAAGCTTCAAAGATCTTAGGGACGATTCTCCACGTGTACGCCATAATCTCTCTCTTCGCAATTGCCCTGGGACCAACACTTGCCCCGCTCCTTCTCTCAATCGTAGCCGGAAAACGCTGGTCCTCAACTTCCGCTTCAGAGGTCCTGGCGACATACTGCTACTACATACCCTTCCTCGCCATGAACGGCGTGACAGAAGCTTTCGTCGCCGCTGTCGCGACAAGTAAAGAATTATACACGCAATCGCTTTCCATGGGTATGTTCTTCGCTCTCTTTGCGGGAAGCGCGTGGTTCTTCATCGCACAGCTCGAGTGGGGAGGCAGTGGCGTTGTAGCAGCGAATACGGTCAACATGGGCTTGCGGATCGTTTACAATATTTGGTTCATCAAGAACTTCTTCAAGCAGAGGCGCATGGAGTTCAAGGTCAGGATGGCATTGCCTGGTCTGTTGTCTTTAGCTACATTGCCCATTATTCCAGCGGTGCTCAAGTACAAGCCACTGGGCGAACCCTTTCTACGACACGGATTCATAGGCGAGCTTGCGTATGTAGGCACCGTGGCCGTTGTGTTGGTCGGCCAGGTTCTAGTCTCCGAGAGAGGGTTTTTGATGGAGTGCTATCGCATGTTGAGGCCCGAAACAGCGC
Source organism: Massarina eburnea CBS 473.64 (assembly GCA_010093635.1). Taxonomy (NCBI): domain Eukaryota; kingdom Fungi; phylum Ascomycota; class Dothideomycetes; order Pleosporales; family Massarinaceae; genus Massarina; species Massarina eburnea. The sequence continues at coordinate 902,072 of MU006785.1, forward strand.
CTGCAACGCCAGTGAAGAAAGGGCAGTAGGACGTAGACATACATAAACAAGTTTATTGCCAGCACAACTTCCCACCCCCTTCTTGCAAGCTTGAATGTTCGAATAGCAAACCCGATCACGCAAACGTCAACACCCACATGATTGGTTAACCGCACACTAGCCTACTCCAGCAAAGCTTTTCTAGCCGCATGAACCACTGCCGCCTTCAACCTTGGAAGTTCCAAGCTTACAGCTCCCCCCCAGCTTACACCGAACCTACCCATCCAACACCCTCCCTCCGCACGACTCTTTCGCGCTCCGCACTCGGAGCCAATCTCCACAATCTACTCCTCCTCCTCCTCCTCCTCCAATTTACCTAAAAGACGAGTAATAGAAACCAGGGGGCTCCGGGGGCCAAGGTTTCGGGGGACGGGTAAGCAAAAGATCACGACGGTTGGCGGGGCCTGGCTCGGTTTGCGGAGGCTCTCGAGTTTCCTGGGGGTAATAGCGTCTAGGGCGTTTCTCTAAGCGGATTCCTGGGGGTAAGAGAAACTCGGGCAGCACGCAGGATCACGCAATTGTTCCTGCACCAAGTGTTTGCGAAGCCGTGGGCCGAAATCTTGGCCTTTTTTTTTGGGGGGGGGGGAGGGATTGCTGGTTGCGCGATTCGACGACATGGCGGATCCGGAACGGGCGACGTACTACCATGCGTTGGTGGATATGGGAAGGTATGCTTTTGGAAGTTTTTTTTGGGGGGGGTTTTGGAAAGCGTCAAGTTTGAATTGGGCTGATCTTGTGTACATAGTAATGGCATACGTTTCTCTATTACCGATCTTGCGCCTGAGACTGCTCGTATACTGCCAACACTGTTTCTCGCCCGTGCAGCTATTTCGCTCTATGATGCGCAATACACCTCGTCATCTACCTCATCAGTGCCAATCCCGCAAGATACCATCGTCAGCGTTATCAATGCACTCCTGCGCTTCAAGTCTACATGCGATGACTTCGGCGTGCCTGAGCACCAAATTCGCATTGTAGCTACTGAAGCTACACGCAAAGCTATTAACTCGGAAGACTTCCGGCGACAAATCGAGGAGAAGACGCAATGGAAAGTTGAGCTACTTCCTAAAGAAGACGAGGGCAGGGTCGGCGCGCATGGCGTTGCAAGTAGTTACGCTCAAGTCAAGGGTCTCGTCATGGACCTTGGTGGCGGCAGTACGCAGATAACATGGCTTAAGACCGAAGATGGACAAGTGAATATGTCGGAGAAAGGGTGCATCAGCTTACCATATGGTGCTGCGGCGCTTACGAAAGGGCTTACTGCTGCTGGGGATAAAAAAGGCAAGGGCTTTCAAGTGTTCGAGCAGCAAGTCGTCCATGATCTTGACACCGCCATTAAGACAATCGACATACCGGTCGAGCTTCTCAAACAAGAAGAAGGCTTATCACTCTACCTCTCCGGTGGCGGTTTCCGTGGATGGGGATTCGTGTTGATGTCGGAACACAGCATTAAGCCATACCCGATCCCGATAATAAACGGCTTCCGAGTGACTAGGGATGTGTTCCACGATACACAGACAGTTCAAGCGGCTGTGAAGAGTGACGAGACTCCTGACATTTTCCGGGTATCACAGAGACGGGCTAGTCAAGTGCCTGCTGTGGCATTTCTAGTAGAATGTTTGGAAAAAGTGTTGCCAAGTATCACGAACGTGTACTTCTGTCAAGGTGGTGTAAGAGAAGGCATGCATTTTGTGGAGATGGACCCAAGCCAACGGAAGGAGAATCCTCTAATAACGGCGACAAAGCCCTATGCGAGAGAGTCAGTCGCGGCGATCGTAGAGCTTCTCCACGGAGCTGTACAGCCCTTGGAGTCTGGAAAAAGCCTCTTCAATACTGCGATTATGACGGCTTTTGTGCAAGCAATGTATGTTCACGCCGCCTTTCCTAAAGATCTGGCAGCTGGGGCAGCGCTTCGAAGTACGACAACCGGCTACTTTGCAGCAGCACATGGAATTAGCCATGAACAACGCGCTCTCCTGGCCATTCTCCTCTGCGAACGGTACGGTGGCTTTGGCTCGATTAGCCCCACAGAGCAGGACTTCTACCGCCGTATGGCTCAGCTGCTTCCAGAGGGAATGGCATGGTGGTGCATGTATCTTGGACGCGTTGCGGCTGTTGTCGCAAACGTGTATCCGGCGGGAGTGGCAAAAGAGGAGCGGGTGAAGGTCGAGGTGGGCTGGAAGATGACGAAGAAGGGAAATGGGAAACTACGCATCGACTTTGCATTTGTGCAAGCCGTCGAGGAGCTAGATGAGGCCCTGCGCAACGGACTGTCAAAGGTGGAAAAGGTTGGGAAGAAGAAGCAGTGGGTGGATGGACAGGGACACAAAGTGCTGCTGACTGTGAATGGCAAGGAGTATGTAGACAATAGCTGAGGCGTATGACGAGCGTGTGTTGCTTCTGTTCCGTCTCTTCCGTGATCTGAGAACAGAAGTGATGGAGTGTGACCTCCAGGGGCGAGCATCGTGACTTCCAGAGCGGTGAAGCTGGCATCAAATGTGGTCGCCGCGGAAGACGGGCTACGCCCCGCGCGCGAACATCGTGACCTGCTGCGCCTGCGACGACTCTGCGGGCCACTGCGCAAGGGACACGTTTGGTCAGCAGATGGGCTGGACTGGCTGCTGTGCGCCAAGGATCGTGAGGTTGAGAGTGCGGAGGTGAGTCGCGTGTTCCTTGTACAAGATGGGGTTGAGGGGCCGGCGCGCGAATCAGCGGCGTCTGCGTGCTGGTGGAGGATGCGCCATGCAACGGTGACGCTCCATTGCGAAAAGTTTGCACTCCAATGCGTGCTTTTATTCACGTTGCAGGTCAGTCAGCCCAGCTAGGTCATTCTCTGCTCATTTTCTGCTCATTCCGTCCCGCTATTACGTGAAGTCCAGAGGCTCACGATGGGCTGCATGCGCTAGTGGCTGACCATCGTCTGGGGAAGCTGCAGCTCGGCTCAAGGCGGGTCCTGCCTCAGGTACGCCCATCGCAGCTGCCAGCTGCCAGTCAGTCGACGCGCACCCCATAAAATGCCGCCCTGCCCTCCGCTGCCAGAGTCTTCTCGTTACGCTTCTCATCTCGCCCCCTCCTTTCCATGTACTTTACTCTGTACATGTCTTGTCGTTGATTCTTATCTTGGTGCTACCTCGGCTTGAGTCTGAGCCCTCCGATAGTGCAGTCACACACAGCCCTGACGTCCGGTCCATTCACTCGTTGAAAGAGCGGTGGAACCCGGCCCAATTGGAGCCCTATTCCTTATCCATCCAGTGCTGTGGCCGTGCCAGTTCCAATACGGTAAGCTAGCTGCGTCATCCTGTTGTCCAAATTAGATGTTCTCGACAGGGACGGGTGGCTGTCGTTGAGCCTCATATACATCAACACCCCACTACACTGCCCCTCGATAACCTTCCCCACCGCCCCTCGATTGCCCCCCAATTATCCCAGCTGTCACTACAGAGGCGCTTTGTGAGCCAGAACACCCGCTGAAGGTGCGCATATTCTAGAAATAGATCTGCCACCATTGCACGACGCTGAGTCGAGAACACGCGTACTGCCACCTGTTGATACCCTCTGGACGAGCAGTGCTGACTTTAGTGTGCGCCATTTTAGGCCCAATTGTCTGCTCAATTGCAAACGAAATCTCTCTTGGTCGTCGCGACTAAAGCCGATCCAAGCCGAACATACACACCCTCACTATGTCTTCAACACCAGTAAATGGGGTCACCACTGCAGTCCCAAATAAACTGCTAGACCAAGTAAACCGCACACCGGACCGACGTCCGTCCCCGATGCCCACCCACTTGAGCATCCCCGGCTCCGGCCATGCCACACCACGCATCATCCCCCAAGAGGGGTCTGGGGGCTCTGGATATGTGGCCCCCGCCTTCGAGGGCAAGGAGAAGCAGATGGAAGCCGTTATGGACGGCATAGAGGATAGGGGTTTCGTTCCCCCGGATTTCGTGGAGTCGGAGACGACCTGGTTTTACAACGAGCTGGGCATCGACGACATGTACTTTGCAACCGAGACGGTCGAAGCGTGAGTCATCCCAACCTTCTCAGGAGCTTTGCACTGACTATCATGCAGGATCGTGAACCACATCCACTCGCTCTACGCCGCAAAGGTAGCTGCCTACGCTCGCGACGACAAGCAGCTTGAGATCCGGTTGGACAAAGAAGCAGCCGACCATGCGGTATACATCGACACAAGCAAGCCTGGTATTTCAGTGGTGCAAGGGCCGCAATACGAGCAGCGTATTGACGAGAAGTACCTCAACGGCTCCAAAGGTGCTGTGGGTTACCGCGTGGAGAGCTTCCGCTCCGCCAGCCCACTGCCAGGAAGCCAGAACCAACAGCTGCGTTGCTACTTCGTCTACGAATGCGACTTTGTAGACCCCAAGCCTAGCGAGACGGAGACCAACATCGAAAAGGTTGGAGACAAGCGTTTCCTGCAAAAGGCCACGGAGAACACGAAGCGCATCTACCAAGAGGCCCTCGAAGTTGCAGTGGAGCGAACTGGTCCGGTCATTGAGTACTTCGACATTGAAGGCTCTCGCGACAAGCGCTTGGTGGTAGCCTACAAGCAGGGTAGTGCCATGGGCTTGTTCAGTGCTCTGAGTGATCTCTACCACTACTACGGTCTAACGACCTCGCGTAAATACGTCGAACAGTTCTCCAACGGATATACCGCCATGTCTCTCTATCTTCAGCAACTTCCAGACGGAAAGCACCCGCCAATTGAAGCCTCGATCCACCAGATCATCAAGGAGATCTCTCTCTTGTACTGCATCCCGCAGAACAAGTTCCAGGCGCTATTCGCCACGGGCCGCCTAAGCCTCCAAGAGACCATCTATGCCCACTGCGTTTGGGTGTTCGTGTCTCACTTCCTCAATCGTCTCGGAAACGAGTACAATGCATTGGCAAGCATCCTCGATTCAGAAAACAGCGCGCATGCAGAGCTTCTGTCCAAGTTGAAGCGCAGACTACGCACAGAAACCTTCACCGCCGACTACATCCTTGAGATCATCAACTCGTACCCCGATCTGATCCACAGTCTGTACATCTCCTTTGCGAACACCCACTATGTGCAAACACGTGGCCAGAAGGATGACTTTCTGCCTACTCTGAGTTTCTTGCGCCTACAGGTCGACAAGGTGCTGAGTGACGACGAGCTGACGGACTCCATTAACAAGGCTGTCGTCAATGATCACCACCAAGTGGTGATGAGCTCATTCCGCATTTTCAACAACTGCGTCCTCAAGACCAACTTCTACACGCCTACCAAGGTGGCTTTGAGCTTCCGCTTGAACCCTAAATTCCTACCACCTTCGGAGTATCCCCAGCCGCTATATGGCATGTTTCTCGTCATCAGCTCCGAGTTCCGCGGCTTCCATCTGCGCTTCCGCGACATCTCTCGTGGTGGTATCCGCATCGTCAAGTCTAGGAGCCAGGAGGCATATGCCATCAATGCACGATCGTTGTTCGACGAGAACTACAATCTTGCCAACACGCAGCAGCGCAAGAACAAGGACATCCCCGAAGGAGGCTCAAAGGGCGTCGTGCTTCTAGACTTCCATCACCAGGATAAGGCTCGAGTTGCCTTCGAGAAGTACATTGACAGCATTCTGGATCTGTTGCTACCGCCGACCAGTCCTGGAATCAAGGATCCTATCGTTGACTTGTACGGCAAAGATGAGATCCTGTTCATGGGTCCAGACGAGAACACTGCTGACCTTGTGGACTGGGCAACTGAACACGCCCGTGTTCGCGGAGCACCTTGGTGGAAGTCATTCTTCACTGGAAAGAGCCCGAAGCTTGGCGGTATCCCGCACGACAGATATGGCATGACTACCCTCTCAGTTCGTGAATACGTTTCGGGTATCTACAGGAAGCTCAACCTTGACCCTAGCAAGGTCAGGAAATTGCAGACGGGAGGACCGGACGGTGATCTCGGTTCGAACGAAATCTTGCTTAGTAACGAGAAGTACATTGCTATTGTCGACGGAGCTGGCGTACTTGTCGATCCCCAAGGCATTAATCACGAAGAGCTCCTCCGACTCGCCAAAGCTAGAGTGATGATCAACGACTTCGACGTCTCAAAACTGTCTTCAGAAGGTTACCGCGTTCTTGTCGACGAGAATAACGTGAGGCTCCCGTCCGGAGAGATGGTCTACAATGGAACGACTTTCCGTAACACCTTCCACCTTCGTGGTGGACAACAGTACGACACTTTTGTCCCTTGCGGTGGACGTCCGGAATCAATTGATCTTCAAACCGCCAACAAACTGATCGTAGATGGCAAATCAGTCATCCCGTACATCGTGGAAGGTGCCAACCTCTTCATCACCCAGGACGCGAAGCTTCGTTTGGAGAAGGCCGGTTGCATTCTATACAAGGATGCTTCTGCGAACAAGGGCGGTGTCACTTCCTCCTCTCTAGAAGTTTTGGCATCCTTGGCTTTCGACGACGACAGTTTCATCGAGCACATGTGTATTCGCGAAGACGGTACAGCCCCGGACTTCTACAACAACTATGTCAAGCAGGTGCAGTCGACCATCCAGAACAACGCGCGCCTAGAATTTGAAGCCATTTGGAAAGAACACCAAACGACTGGCGAGCTGCGAAGCATTCTGAGTGACACGCTGAGCATTGCGATCACCAAGCTGGACGAAGAGCTGCAGAACACGGAGCTGTGGAACGATGTTGAATTCAGGAAGTCGGTACTGAGCGAGGCTCTACCGACTCTACTCCTCGAGCAAATTGGATTCGATAAGATCATGGAGAGGGTAAGTGATATCGACTACCAGAGTTTACGAGGTTGTGCTAACATGACCAGGTTCCTGACAACTATCTCCGGGCCATCTTTGGTAGCTACCTTGCCAGTCGATTCGTGTACACGTACGGCATCAATGCCAGCCAGTTTGCCTTCTTCGATTTCATGAGCAAACGCACAGCAAAGCTCAACAAGGCGTAAAGAGTCGGTGAGCTTTTGTCGCATCCTTTGATGACGTGTCAAGTGGAGTGAAGCGCCGGCTCATCTGGGGATTCTCACAATACTTTGGCCAAGTTCTGTACATACTTGCATGTTTGAAATTGTGACTAGATGGCTATCAGATGTATACGGCGTTGGGTACCAAAAGGTCTGAAACTAAGGGTGGTTGCATTGGGGCATGGTAATGGGCATGGTAACTTTGGCGCTTGCAGGAGCGACGAGATGGTGGGCGGTTATCCAGATGTTCGGCCTGGGACAGGTGAACAAAGCCAATCATAGCATTTCACAGCACAGCTCTTCTCCGCGTGACATGCAGATGGGAAAGCATGACTGCCTCCAGCATTTGCAGGTATCGAGCGTCGACAGTCCGACCATGTTGCGCCAGACGGCGAGTGCCACCACATCCAAAGTAAAATTGTAAACAGGTACACGCTCAGCCGGGACCGGAAATAGAAGGAATTAAAAGACAACAATCTACGCCGTATGCAGGTAATACGATTCTCCTACCCATTGGCCCAAGTCCGATTTGTTGTTTTGATTTTCGCGCGTAGGCTGGCCGCTGGAAGCACGTTGAAACGAAGTCCCCCTCCCTCTCCGAGTTCTCGCCTTCGCGCTTCCCGTCCCTCTTCCACCACAACACCCCGCGCCAACCTTTCGCATCCACGCACGCCACCTCTGCCAACTGCGGAAACTGCCTGGATAGAGTCGCGTAAGTACTTTTCCCTCCGAGTTGTGTTTTTTACTTTGTGCGAAAAGTGCCATGGCAGGCAGTGCGGTGCGCAAAGAGAGGTGCTTGGAGCGGCGCGTGATGGGTGTCCACGTCGACTCCGCACCGCAAGCTTTGCCTTGAGCGCTCCACGCGCGCATTCTTTCCCGGCAAGGCTGTGTGTGTTCGGCAGAGTCGCCGTGTTGTACTCCATGCTCCTCGACGCTCTCGAGGACATAGGGCAAGAGTTGTTTACACGATGGCATTCCGTGCGGCGCGTTCCTGCAGCGTCAATCTCAGGACACGACCGAGCGTTTCGACCAAGCTAACACCGCTCTCCAGCCCTCCACTACACTTGCACACTTGACTGCCACACATACACCTCTCCACTCACAAACACCACTTTCCCTCGCCCAGTAACGGCCAATATGCCCGTCACTACGCGCACCAAAGACGGCAGTCTGCCCAAGAAGATCGAGGCAGCAATCACGCCCTCGACCACCAAAACCACAACCAAGACCGCCACTAAGAAGCGCGCCACGGCTAACACGTCCAAGCCGCGCGACAAGAAGGTAGCCACAGGACGCGTCGCGAAGCCCAAGACCACGACTGCTGCGGCGCCCAAGACGAAGACGGTGCATAAGGAGAAGGCGCCCATCAAGAAAGTGACAGATAAGGTGGCCGGGACCGTCAAGAAGGCAGAGGGCAAGGTGGAAGGGAAGCCAGCGAAGAAGGCAGCAGGTACCAAGGTATGTCGAGCGTGACGGCATCTGTTCCTCCAGCACATAATGAAACCACGACTGACACGTCCACAGAAAGCGCAGCCCACCACGACCAAGAAAGTGGCGGCCCCACGAGCAAAGAAGGCGTAAACGCATCCCCTGCATTTATTCTCCCACCACGGGCTCACGTTCACATGTTCTCTCTTCTTACCCCATTGGCGCTCTTTTATTACTCACCACCTGTCTTACCTGTCTGTCTGGTTATTGTTCCTCCAACATGTGCTAAGGGGATGTGGGTTCGGTTATTGTTTTTTGTGTGTCTGTCATGGTCGGGAATCGAAGGCTTGGGTTCGGGGGGTTTCGGGATTCGTGTCGGAAGGTTTTGCTTGTACGATACCCGGGACGGGATGACGAATGGTATGCGATGCGGCATGGCGTAGACAGGCGCTTGGGATGTGGTAATGACAATTTCTTCATTCTGGATTTCGTGGTGCTTTTGGGGTCATGTGATTGATGTGCGGTGTGGTTTCCATCAGTGAGATGAACTGATAGTAGAGATGCGCTAGGGATGCGTACACGTTTATTCATTATCTTATTTGGGTATCAAATGCTTATTCCACCATGCCATGCCATGTATCCGTCCGATGCGGGGTCAACTGTACCAGGCTCTTCATCATTCGGCCACACCCATCGCGGAGTCTAGAATCTCGTCCTTGGGCTCCTTCGGCTCCTGCGCTTCATGGTATTGTATCGCGTCGTCGATGTAGCTCAGCACCGCACCCAGACTGTCCTCATTCTGCACGTCCAGCTTAAGAAAGGAGACCATGCTGAAGTCGTCAATTAGCTGTGCGACTGCCCTGTTCAAGCGGTCGAACGATGCTCCGCTCATGACGCTGCTCGACAGGCCCGGGTCCCGGTATCCCTTTACTTCGTCCTGCCCGTCGTCATTTCCTTTTTTCTTCCGCTGCGGGTCGTCTTCGAGCAGGTTCGGGTCGGGGTCGAGGAAGCGCTTCAGGTCGCGGTTCTTGACTTGCCCTTTGACGAGGTCCATCTTGCTGAGGATGTTGATGTGCGGCATCTCGAGCATGATCATGGCGGACATGGCGGAGAGGGTGCCGGAGAAGAACTTGGGGCGGTCGACTATGAAGGTCGCCTCGAGGAGGTAAGCGGCGCACAGGTTGATGTTCAGGGACCCGCGCATGAGCGTCTTGACAAGTCCGGGGAGGATCGGGACATGGGTATATAGTTCTATTTGGCCCGGCATGTCGATTATAATCAGATATTCGTCCGTCACCTCTTCCAACGGGTCCGTCAGCCAGTCGAGATTGTCCATCAGGAACTCGAAGCAGTAGATCAGGCCGCCGTTCGGCCCCAGACTCATCTCCTCCATGACATCGGACAGCGTGATCAGATCCTTGATGTCGAGGTCGGGCTCGAAGGCGAACTCCTCGGCGGCGGGGTCGAGGTTGACATAGAAGGCGGGACGCTTGTTGTTCTGCAGATGCTGGATGAGAGAGGCGCAGAAGGTGGACTTGCCGGCGCCGGCGGGCCCCTAGTCAGATAAGCACACATGGTTTGTCCGGAGGTATATGGATTCAGCGTACCATCACCAGGGTGCCGTATTTGCTCATGGTTGCGGTCGAGGTCAGCGCTCGGTGCGCCCGGCGCTTTCGGGAGTGGCCGCGGAGACTTTTGGTTTTCTGCCGGGCGGTGACGGAGCACGTGGGGAGCGGCTTTCATTGGCCTGTGGGGGCGGTGAATGGCGTGCTTAGCATTCTGCAGCGTTGGGCCCTTTTCCGTCTTTTACGTGCGCCATCTTGCCCGTTTTTCTTCGGCAATTCGCGTAGAAGGAATTATTGGAAGAGGACAAGTCTGACGAGTCAATCTCACTCTTAGCCCAGACCTCTCTCGTTTTATTAAAAACTCCTTCCGCCCTCCCCCGCACCCTCTCACTCTCACTCGCTCCCTCCTCTTCCCACCTCAGCACACTTCTCCCCGCGTGGTCGCAAGTCCTACACTACACGTCCACGCTGCGTCCGCTCGACGTCGTCTCCACCACAGTCGCAAACATGTCTTCTTCCAAGGGTACCTTTCTCTTCACGTCCGAGTCGGTCGGCGAGGGACACCCCGACAAGATCGCGTAAGTAGTTCAGCCCCGCCGCTTGCAATGGTGCCAGAACGGTCGTTGCTCACTGTCCCCCAGCGATCAGGTCTCAGACGCCGTTCTCGATGCCTGCCTGAGGGAGGATCCGCTGTCCAAGGTCGCCTGCGAGACGGCGACCAAGACTGGTATGATCATGGTCTTCGGCGAGATCACCACCAAGGCCCACCTCGACTACCAGAAGATCATCCGCGACGCCATCAAGGACATTGGCTACGACCACTCGGACAAGGGCTTCGACTACAAGACGTGCAATGTGCTCGTCGCCATTGAGCAGCAGTCGCCCGACATCGCCCAGGGCCTGCACTACGAAGAGGCGCTCGAGAAGCTCGGTGCCGGTGACCAGGGTATCATGTTCGGTTATGCCACCGACGAGACCCCCGAGCTGCTGCCGCTGACGCTGCTGCTCTCGCACAAGCTCAACAAGGCCATGAAGGATGCCCGTAACGACGGCAGCCTGCCCTGGTTGCGCCCGGACACCAAGACCCAGGTCACGGTCGAGTACAAGCACGACAACGGTGCCGTCATTCCTCTGCGTGTCGACACCGTCGTCGTTTCGGCCCAGCACAGCGAGAACATCACCACCGAGGAGCTCCGAAAGGAGATCAAGGAGAAGATCATCAAGAAGGTCATCCCGGCCCAGTACCTTGATGACAAGACCGTCTACCACGTTCGTACTCCCATGAATGAAGAAACTTCCAAGCTAACATGTCCAGATCCAACCCTCTGGTCTCTTCATCATCGGTGGTCCCCAAGGTGACGCCGGTCTGACCGGTCGCAAGATCATCGTCGACACCTACGGAGGCTGGGGAGCCCACGGTGGTGGTGCTTTCTCCGGAAAGGACTACTCCAAGGTTGACCGCTCCGCTGCCTACCTCGCCCGCTGGATCGCCAAGTCGCTCGTCAACGCCAAGTTGGCCCGTCGTGCGCTTGTCCAGCTTTCCTACGCCATCGGTGTCGCCGAGCCTCTGTCGCTCTTCGTCGAGACCTACGGCACCTCGGACAAGTCGTCTGATGAGCTCGTTGAGGTCATCAAGAACAACTTCGACCTCCGCCCCGGTGTCATTGTCAAGGAGCTCCAGCTCACTAACCCAATCTACTTCCAGACGGCCAAGAACGGCCACTTCACCAACCAGGTAGGCACTTTCCCCTCTTTCTCTTCATACCATGACTAACGCGTTGCAGGAATTCACCTGGGAGAAGCCCAAGGAGCTCAAGCTCTAAATGTATTATTACAGCATGCGTGGTCTGAATCAACTTCGGCCATACGGATCTTAACGACGATATGACATGCATATCTTTGGCGGGTTCAAAAAATCGTCTTTCAACAAGTTAACGGCGTCGGGAACTGATACCCCTCATCTATCAAAAGGTTTTTCTGCATTCATCTGACGGAAAGGCTTTTCCCGAATCATCTACCTATAGAGGAGATACGCGCCGTGTGGGTGCGGTGCTTGTGTGATTTGAGATTTCAACACTGCGTAGAGGGTGCTGGTTCGGCCGGTACTACGCGCTCAAAGAGTTCATAGAATTATTGGCAGACTTGCTTGTCGAGGATAACACCTCGCCCTCCTCAGAGAAGGAAATATATTCTTGTCTCTGCAATCGTTCGACTTGGGTTCACGGTGCGTCCCAATACTAATGATTCTATTTTGTGCGACCCCGAGTGTACCCCGCCACCCCACAGCCATCATCAAGCGCTCCGTGAAACTTTTAGCCCCCCTCCAACCGTTCTGTTTCGTTTCGCATCCGTTAATGCTTCTTCGATAATGCTAACAATATTGAAAGACTGGATGTTCTTTCATGCACAAAGCATTTTAGACAACTGCGCATGGTAGTTCTTTAGCGGCAAAGCACTGCCGCAACGTCATCGACGGTCATGGAAAACAATCGCAATTGCAAGGTCGTGCCACATGGTGCACGCTTCTGGAAGAGGCTGAGCACCATTCAATTGCCTCCTACTTCCCACTTCCTGTCTAAACAACTCTATTCCTCAGTCTCCTGCCTTCTGTCTCGTATTCCTCCTCTTCATTGCCTGGAGTGACATAGCAGTATAACATTGCGATCGACCGCCTACTCTCGAGCTCCGAACAGTACGAACCCTCTTCCGACCTCCACATCATATCAACTATGACTTCCTCACATCCACAAGATGCGCCGCCTTCCTACGAGACCGCCACCGGCTCGTCTTCAACACCCGGCATCCAACGTGTTTCTACAGATGGCCCGGCATCACGCACAGAACGCAACGGCATTCCGCCTGAGCACCGTCGCTCCATGGAAGACGAAACCCGACCGTTGCCAACAGGATGGGTCCGTCAATTCGATCCAGTCGAGCGCCACCAGTTCTTCGTCGACACAAGCTCCGACCCCCCAAGGAGTACCTGGACGCATCCGTTCGACGACCCAACATACCTCTCCACCCTGAGTCCCGAGGAGAGGAAAAAGTACGGCCGTATGCACAGGACGATGTCACTCGACGACGTAGCCGCCGAGTCCAGCGACGACGAGCACCCACACCCCCATACAACAGCACGCAAACCGGCAACAGCAACAAACGACCCCCCACCAACAGGCATCCACAAACTGACGCGCAAGATGAAAGACAAGATAACGTCCACCACGCACGAACAGCGCCAAAACCAACGCGCCCACCGCGAGGAACAGGAACGCAAAGCCTACCATGCACATCTGCAAGCGCGCCACGCCATGATCCGTGCCCTCGAGACCGGTCAGCCCCAGTTCCTGTGCAAGGACCAGCGTGGTCGCGATGTTTATATCGAACCGCCCCGGGGTCCCGCCGGTCCGGGTGGTGCTTTCGGGCCTAGGGGTTATGGCCAGGGCGCCTACGGGTATAATCCGTATTCTCAGGGTCCGTATGCTGGCCCGAATGCGAGGTTTGTTAGGCCTGTAGGGCCGTATGGTAGGCCGAATGGTTATGGGTATGGTGGCGGTATGGGGTTGGGTGCGCCCTTGGCGGCGGGTATTCTTGGTGGTGCGCTTTTGGGTGGGGTTTTGTTCTAGGGATTGGTATGTTAAAGGTATGGCCATTGTGGTTTCGATTTGGCGCAAGGTGAGGGGTGGATTGCGAACGATCGGCTACGAAATGTAGAATGTCGGCATGGTCTTGCGTCTGTCCATCTACTGATGGACCAACGAGAAGAGTGTCGATATAGCCTTTCAGAACCATGAATCCTTTGCCCAACAGTATGGAACTCGTGCGATGAATGTGGCACTTCAAGCTTAACCGCCTGAGGACGTATGTGAGCAGAACGCACTAATGAAGTCTTGACCCCAAGGTATGTGTGTGTGTATACAGCATGGTCAGTTTTTATCCGAATGTATGTATGCGTGCACCTAGATGAAATATATTCACCCTGAGATCTGAGATCAATCGTACTAATCCTACTAGCAGTGTCATCGTGCTGAGTGAGTTAAGGAAGTACTTTACGAGGTAGACTTCCACTGCTTCTACATCCCCTTTCCGTCCCCAAGACCCTCCTGCTCTACCTCGATGGGTGTAAGTCACTAATTGGTGAGTTAGTTAGGTACAGTATCCCACACAAAAAAAATCAAATCCTTTTTTCAGTTTCTTACAAAAGCTTCCTTCCTTCCTCATTGCCTGCCGATCCACCAACAACAACCACCCTCGCCACCCAAAAAAAAAAAGAAAGCGTAATGCAAAAGCAAAAAGAAACTAATCATTGGTCAGTACGGGGGTCGAACCCGCGACCTTGGCGTATCACAAGCAATAGCTTATTAGCACCACGCTCTAACCAACTGAGCTAACCGACCTGGTTATTGTATTATGGAGATTTCTGGAATCGTTAGGAATATATCCAGAATGTTTTCTTGGTGGAGGGAAATCGGGAACGTGTGACACTTGCTAGCAAGATGCCGCCTTGGTAGCGTGCGGGTTAGAGAGTTGTTTGTGTAGGCGATGACTTTGGCGGAAATGGGTTTTCACTAGTTCTTTTTTTTTTTTTTGCGCTTTTCTGGGTACCCCACTTTCGCTGTGTTTTTACTCATGATGGCTAGGGTGGTATCTAGTACAATGGGTTTTGTTAAGATAACGGTGATTTATAATAGGGATGCGAGGATTTAGGTTGTTGTTGTTTGTTACTTTTGTGTTTATAGGATTTGTAGAGTTGCGATAGTGTGAAATATTTGTGTTTTTTTGTATCCTGTTTACTACTTACTTTAACAGTGTTCTACCTACGTATAGCCGTAATTATAAGAATAGACTTAACTATAACCCTGTTTTAAGATATTGTACGCTTTTCCTAGGTTATAAAAAGGTAGAACAGACTATGTTTTCTATTATGTATTTGTTCTTCTAATTACTTTTCCTTAGTATACGAGAACCGAACTAAACCGATATACTATCGCAAATCGATAACCCTTTTATAATCGTAGACCTTTAGAAAACAGGACATAGGAATCGGGAATGCGATAAACATTACCCTTCTATTAGTACTCTATGCATAGGGGAAGAAAACTAGTATAGAGAATCGGCAGGAATCTGTACTTGAAGAAAGATAGTACCTTGGATAGCGGTAGGCGATTCCTACAATTGCTATTAAGAACTTCTACTCTTCCTGTTCGTTGTAGAGAAGAGGAGAATAAAGCCTCTTATTTAATCGCCTTCTAATATACCCTTCTACTAGGCTGTAATCGCTGTCTTAGCAATGTTAATGCAAAGATGCACCTTGATTAAACTTATTCATGCTTGTCTACTTTAAAAGCTACTTAGAGTACGTCTACTTACTTGAATCTCTATCGCCTATACCTTATTACAATCTAAACTCTAACCCCTTTTAAAGGTCTAAAGTCTAGTTAGTATCTACAGATTTAATAACCTAGTTTTCCTTTAGAGTTGCTATAATCTAGGCTATCTATGCAGGTTAGCTAGATAGTATATACTGTAGTTACTAGAGAGAGAATAAGTAATAATACCTCTTAGACAAAGAGATGTGTATAGTGTACTCTAAATGGATTGTCTAAAAGTATATACACATACACTTCAGCCTGTCATGTTAATCGCTATATTCAAATCTAGACTTAACTAAAACCTTCCTTCTAGCAGATATATACTAACTAACCAAGCCATCGTAATCACTCCTATTCACCATGATATATTCAATATCCAATACTTAACGAGGATTCGAAAGGTCTACCTATCTACCTACCTACACACTACACTTCACTACATTACACTCTCTAACTAACCTTCCCCTAATACATCACTATGCGTCAATTAAAAAAGAACAGCGAGCCTTCACCCAAAACCATAAATATTCCCAGTTCAAGGCTATGAACAACAAGCCATTCTATTCCCATCTATCCACTTGACTCAAAAAAAAAAACTAAACTATATGCTAGGTAATGCCATCCATCCGACCATCCACATGTCAATCCATCCATCCATCCATCCATTGCCAAACAGCCCATCAACCCCTCACTCCATGCTCAGAACCAAAGATAAAACAAATAAAATTCCAGAACGTATATCCGATCCACACTGACGCACACATAAAACGCCAAACTGTAAAAGCCCCTGAACAATAACAACGACAAACCCCCTCAGAGACCCCAAGCGAATTTAAAAGACGAAAAGTCATGCCGCTAAGTGAACCTACGTCAAGGAAAAAAAAGAAGAAAAGGAAAAAGGTTCTTTCAGACTACCAAGTTTCTACCCAGCTATATTGTACCGCACCCTAGCAATACTTTATCGACACTTGACAGGGACAGTAATACGTGCACAGACACAAGTTGATGGCCTGATAACGCGATGAAAGGGAGGATAACATAGAGAAGACATAGCTAGTAGGTAGACATTTGGTTTGAGGGCTGATGTAATCATCCCCATTCAGTTCCCGAATCCATTGTCACAAAAACGCTCCGTCCGGAGGAAAAGAGTGGCAACAGGATATGCTACTCAAGATCGGGAAGCACGGCTGGGATGGATTGCCATCCGCTGCTCGTTTGGCAGGTGAAATGACAGGTGAAGATAAAGAAGCTCAAGAGAGTGCGACGTTGAATTCCCAGTTCCCTGTGACCAGTTAGCTCAATTAGGATATGTAAAGGAGGCAGGTGTTTGAAAGTGAGATTATTATTCGATGATATAGTCGTTTTTTGTCGCCGATGACTGAAGAGGCATTAAGTGCTAAGAAAAGAAACGTACCTTGCTTTAGGTTCTCTGCCGTGTCGTTCAGCAGGATAATCCGACGTTTGTTGCAGTAGGCTGTCTTGTCCATCATATCAACCTTGAGACCCTGCAGCTGATCAATGGGCTTCTCAAACATCTCCGACAGGTTCTCGACCGCCATCTCGAGATCCTTCTGGTTATCCTCAAAGATCTCCGTTAGGTTATTGCGTGCAAGATAGTACGCAAAAGCATATGTCCACTTGAGAGTTTGTCGGCATTGCTGGAGGGCGTGAGATGCCGTGTCCAAGTACTGCACCTCAATCCAGGACATGCCAGTGCTGCTTTGCAGTTGCTGCATCTTCTTCTCCGTCTTCAGGTAAATGTCTTTGTCGAGCTTCGCCGACTGTTCGTGGTTGGCGTAACGGTTGTAATAGTGAAGATAGCGTTCAAGAGACTGTCGGGATTTCGCCTGCGCATCCCGGGCTTCAGAGCCGCTCTTCTCCTCGAATCGGTTGCAGTTGTACCAGCTGGTGCCGTGCTCGGACCACAAGCCCATGCACATCCAGCAGAACTCGTTGCGACACTTCCGGCATGTCATATGGTTGCAGCCGCCATTCTTCTCGATAGTCGAGTGGCACTTGGGGCACTCTTTCGTGTTCGCGGATATCCAGTTGGCCGTCTCAGAATCGTCCTCGCACTTCTTCAACCAGCGCTTGACAAGGCTACAGGGCGCGGGCTGATGGTCGTTGAGCGAGCACCCAAAGCAAAAGTAGTGACCGCAGTCGCAGTGTACCGTCGGAACAACTCGGGGGAGCTCCCGATCCTTGACGGCGCATTCGACGGCGTAGACGCAGTTCGGTGCGGGGCACCATCGGAGCTTCTCTTTATCGTCGACGTAGGTTCGTGTCAGCAGTTCTTGATATCTGTTTTCGGTCAGTGGCTGTGCCTGAGGCTGGAGTGGCGAAACATACCTGTCATGGAGGTCGTCGCCAACGAGGAGGTCCAGCGACTTCGAGTCGACGACCCGATTGCACTTATCGCCCGGGCACCGAATGCGGGCAGCCTCCCCCTCATCCTTGATCTTGGTATAAAGGTACTGGCGGTAGCAGTCCACGCAGAATCGGTGGCCGCACCTCATGGCGAACGTGTCGAGCTCCGGGCCATCCTCGCAGCAGATGTCGCAGCAAAAGCCCTGGATCTTTGTGATCTTGGGCGGGTTTGTGGCGGCATCCTGGCCTAATCCAGCGCTCTCCAGTGTCTCCTCCGGCTTCTCCATATACTGGTCGATCAGCCGCTCCTTGTTCCATCGCATGTGCCGCAGAAGGATAGCCGTGGCTTCGGGGGGCTGTACGAGGATGCTGGACACCTCGGCGATCTGTTTGTGCTGCGAGGCTTGTATCTGGGACGGCTCAAACACGTTGAAGTCGACCTCGTAGGCGTGCTTGTTGGGTTTGATGTCCTTGTCCTGCGACTCGAACCCCACATCGTCGTCGAAGTCGGAGTCTACAGTCCACGTGTCAGAAGCGTCGCAAGAACTGGAGCGTGCAGATTCGGCATCCTTACCCTCGTCGATTTCGACATCGCTATCCTGCGCGAAGTCGTCCTCGCTCATCTGTGAGCTGTTGAAGTCGTCCTCCGAGTCCATGGTGGCGGCAGTGGTGGTGTCGGGCGTGGCCGGGAGGTCGATCGGCGCTTCTGCGAGTTTCGTCTTCTTCACAGCTTCCGGAGCCGTCTTTGTATCTCCCAGGACTGCTGCCTTGCGTTTGAGGGCAGGAGGCGGCGTGGTGATGTGGGTGCTGATCCCGCCCGATGACGAGACCAGGCTGCGACTTAGAGTTGAGGGTTAAATCTGTGGTGACAGCGGAATGAGGCACGGGGCCGGTGGCTGGTGGCTGCAGGCAACAGAGCAGAAAGGCGCAGTTTGAATGGATATTGGTCAGCTTGGCTCGGGGCAGAGCAGAGTCACAGGGTGGGAGTCGGGTTCACTGGTTGAGTATCGGCGAGCGGGCAACTGGAAATGCGCTAGTGGCGATCCGGGCTAGCGCGGACTGTGCCTGCGAGGTTCCTTTCGGATGGCAGCCTGGATGCGCGACTATGACTACTTTCTTGTTTCTCTTTCACCCACTACGTCTGTCTAGCTACTCCGAATCCTCTTCGTCGTCGTCGTCGTCGTCGTCGTCGTCGTCTTCCTCGCTGCTCTCCTCCTCCGAAGATTCATTCAGATAGTCAATCAGCGTCTGTGTCTTCTGCCTGACCTTCTGCATATCCTCACCTTCCGAGCTCTTCGCATCATCCCACCACTGCAGAATCCCCTCATTTTCAATAATGTCCAGCTCCACCATCTTCGTTGCCACAGTAAGCAATATTGACGGCCCGTTGTCCCGATGCGCTACATCTGTCTGAAGTAGCACCATGAAGTCCACCTGATCGACCTTGCTCGTCGCGTTCTTGTCAAATATAGACCTATCGACCAGATCCTTGTGCTGGCCAAACACTTGCGCTACAGCATCCCGCACGCTAGTGCCGTGGGTAATGAGCTGCACAATTCGTTTCACGAATGCCACGACCACCGCACGTCGGACTTGGTGGTCAGAGGCATTGGTGCTCATCCGCAGCGCTGTGAGTTCCAGTTGGATGTTGGCTGATTCGTGGCCTTCAACGAGCGAATCGTAGATGCTCGCCGATGCGTCCTGGTCGAAATTATGCGCGTGGCCACTGTCCTCCGAGCCGTTTGAGATGAAGCTGCCTGCATGCGATCGATTCTGGTGGAAGTAGTCGTCGGAGTCGGAGTCGGAGTTCAGCGTTGAGATGGATTCGAAGGAGACCGAGAATTTTGCGTTTTGATACACTTCAACTGTTAATGACAGAGCGCTCGGAGTAGCGGGGAAGCACTTACAAGGACCGGCGGATATTAGACTGTCGACAATCTCGTCTTCATCTTCTTCGTCGGAATCCTGGTACTCGAAGCCATCACCACCGGGGCCAACTACAGCGGGATCTGGCTCTCCGCGCTCAGCATCCTCGCCAGCTTCAGCTCTCCGTTTTGTCCTTGTAATCCTGGACCCGCTGCGTATCGTGATGCCTTCGCTAATGCTGGCGCGATATGAGATCAGCGCACCGGCTTCAACGGTACATCGCTTCCCAATGGACGCCTCGCTCGCAATGATAGATTTGTGGATGACGGAGCCATCTCCAATGCTTGCGTGATCCCAGATATAAGCTCCGTCGATCTTGACGCCCTTTCCGATGTAACAATGCCGGCCTATTACGCTGTTTGATATTACGCTGCCGTCTCCGATGCTTGTTCCCCGCCCAATGACCGTCTTGGAATTCAGAACGCAGTTTCGCGCCAATATGACGCCCTCCTCTTTGTAGATATTGCCCTTTCCTAACCGGTATGACTGACCCTGAACAAGGTTGCTGTCTGGACACAACGGGTATGCCCATCGTGACACTATGTCTCGGCTCACTGAATCGTATGCGTTGAGGTTCCTAACCCGCGCAGCGTAGCAGTCGGAGACAATGTGGGTGTGAATTGTCTTGCCGTTCAACTCGTAGTCCTTCAACACGCTGTGGAGAAAGCCTTTCCGAGGTGCCTGGAAGTCGAAGTTGTCGCTCCACAGCGCTAGAACATCCGGCGTGCAAATGTCAATACCGCAGTCAATCAAGTCTGACCGTACTTCGAGCTCCTGGTTTTCCTTCAGAAGGTCGGGGTCGATGGAGAGGAAGTGCGTCTGGTCCTTGTTCGGCATCTGCTCGAAGTGTAGACACCGGTCCTTTGTAGGATCCACGACAAATACCGGACTGGTTCCTTGCGCCTTCGTCCTGTGCGTTGTGCCCGCCTCCCGCAGCACCATCGTCATGATGGCATTCTTGTCCTTTGCACGGCGCGCTCGGTGGGCTGCAAGCGCGGACTCCAGTGGCAGATTACTGACCACATCCCCATACACCAGTAAAAAGTCGCCCACCATGAGGCCTCGTGTGTCCAGGTCGCGCATCGCATCGCCGATGGAATTCGAGGTCGATTGGATGAGCTGCACCTTGGAGAAGGGCGAGGACGTCGAGCGCCATTTCGAGCGGTTGATGTAGGCTTCTACGAGCTCCTTGTGCGCGCCGCAATATACAAAGACCTCCTCGACGCCGGCGCTGTAATTCGGGTACCGTGTCAGTGAATGCCTCGCATGCGCTCTAGAAGGCGCACTTACTTGGCAAGAAACTCCAAGCTGTACTCGATGAGCGGGGTGTTCGCGAGGGGCAGTAGACACTAGGTACACACGTCAGGAGCGGCCACATCAGTGCAAGGGTGTACGTACGCGAGGCTGTTCGAGCGTGAAGGGATTGAAACGCGTCTCGAAGGGATCGGCAAGAATCTACGCATGTTGGCATTGTCCACATTATTGTTCTTGACTCGCACATACCACGGCCTGGAGGGGGTCTTCGCGCTCATCCTCTCCGGCCTTCTTCTCCGTCGTCTGGCCCTTCTTTTTCGGCGGCATGTTGAGTGGTGGTGTACGTGTATGCAGGTGGGGTGGGGTGTCGGTCCGCGGGGAAGTTGAGTATCGAGGTTGGAGAGGTCGGAGTTAGCGATGACTCAGGAACCACAAACTGCAGAAAAAGCGCCAGCCACGGCGGCCTGCGTCACAGGAATCCCGAGAGTCAGGATCAAGTCTGAGGTGGGGCTTGAGCTTGCGGCTTGCGGCTTGCGGCAGGGGAAGCACGGCGCAAAGGGCGATGGAGGCTTTTTCCCTGGCTTTCACGGGGGGCGGTCGAGGTCTAGACTCTCAACACCCCGAATGCTTAAAACAACGACACTCGACACGCGCTGGCCTGAGAGATTACAGGTCTAGGGGGCTGACCGACACTGTGCTCTTCTATTCGGCGTTGCCGGTGTAAACAATGCCCTGTGTTTTGCTACGTGCATCGATTTCCTTCACCGTCAGCGAGATGCACAACGCGAACAGGGTCGAGGCGCGCTCGCATGTGAAAACAAGAGAGTGGCTAATACGTCACGGTAATACATAATTACCGTGTCTGCAACTACCCGTATGGTTCATCGGCGGCAAGATATGGATATCCGTAGTCAGCATAAAGTTTGGCTCGGGTTGAAGGCTTCAATTCGCTACGTGGTGAGAATATCATGGCTGTTGAGTCTCAACTGCACAGCCTCCCGGTAGTCCTATCTTCCAATATTCTCACGTCCGCCAGTACGCCATGTTCCTAGTCTAACATCCAATGACCGGGTGGGAATGAACCGTGGAAGGAGAGAGTGACGAGAATCGAAATGTCATGGGCATCCCGCACGGGGTTGCCTTGATATCCCTTCGCCTAACGCCTTTCGCAACTCGTCCCTCACTAAATTATCGTGTCGAGGGGCCATCTCCCGCGGCCCCTCACCCTGTTCTCCTCAAACGACCATTGTCAACTTCCCCTCATCTCTTGGCAACCCCCTCTTGCGGCCCATCCCCGATTGTTTCCGAAGCGACCTAGCAGTCGCGGCGAGCCTCGTACTTGGCTATCCCGTACTGTCTCAACCCCACCCTTCCATCGCCCAGTCCTTCGACAAAAGTCTGAATGCACCTTCGCAAATAGAAGTGTCTGTGAAACTCTTGCCCGCCTACAGCGCTCTATCACCTCGGGCGGTGCATGGGATTGAGAGGCTGAGGCTGCATTACCCCGTTCACATACATCGCTTGTTGCTGTCGTTGCTGCCGTTTAGTTGGATTGTTCATGTCGTCGCCTCCAGATATATCTGATATTTGCCGTCTGTGGCCTGCAATCTGTCGTGCTTGGGCCTGTGCTTGCTGCATCGTCATTTGGGGCGAGGTGTTATACAGGTTGCCGGGCATTTGAGCCACAGCGTATTGGCCGGCATTGCCGTAGACTGCTTGCATGTGTTCATCGGGGACATTGCTTGCAACGGGAGAGACCCCAGGGACTTGGTTCGGTGAATTTCCCCAGCTCGTTGCTGGGGACTTTGCAGGGGATTCCTCTTTTAGAATCTGACGTGTTGCAGAGAGGGGTTGTGGTGCTACCATTGCCTCCCCTTGAATGTGTCCAACAGGTTTCTTAAGATGCGCAAGATGCTTCTCGAGCATTTGTAGAAGGCCCTCTTTCGTGAATGGCTTGGGAAGAACATCGTTCATGCCTAAGATGATTAGCAGGCGTGCAATGGAACGAAGCACTGGAACATACCATGCTGGAAGTACATGGAGATATCATCACTCCGGATATTAGATGTCATGGCAATGATAGGTGTCGTGTCGAACTGGCGAATCAAATGTGTAGTCGAGACACCATCCAGGTTCGGCATAATAATATCCATCAAAATCAAATCGTATTTCGATCCGGCATTCATCTTGTTTACCGCCTCTAGACCGTCAAGCTGGTCTTTGTTAGCATGAAGCACGCTGGGACAGAATCTTGCCTACTTACAGCGCTGTCAATTGAGCAGTGGAATGCATATAAAAATTTACTACCAATGCGGCGACAAGTCGGGTCGTCTTCGACGAGGAGGATCTGGGGAGGTCTGACCCATCCAGGATCGACCTGCGCACTTTTCTTGCGGGGCTCCTGGAATCGCGTGTCTGTTGGCTCGGCTGCTTTGGGCGGCATCGAGTAGGGGATGTTGTTGATGTGTTCGCTGAACATGGGATCGATGCCGTTGGTCTGTCCGACGGGATAGACGAGATTGTCGATGTCGCCCATTCGTAAAGAATTCACCGAACTTCCAGCGGATGGAGGGCCGCGGCTTGCTGGGCGGGCATTGCGGATGAGATCGGGCGGGGGTGTGGTGAGCGTGCCGTTCATGCGCATCGTGATCTCGTTCATGTGCTCCAGGTTCCGCGGGTTCAACATGACGTCGGCATTCGTTTCACTTAGGAGCTTTGCGGCGTGCTGGAGCGGCGAAGCAGGAATGTCGTCCTCCTGGCCTTGGCCCTGGCCCTCCCCATTCCCGTTTTGCGCAGGAGCACCGTTCTGGGTCGTAAACGGGTTGCCTATCCTGCTGTCGCGCCGCCGCTGGGCGTCGATGTTGTGCAGGAAGGTCATCACGTTCTGCATCACGTGTTCGTGGTTAACGACCGTCTTCTGCAGGCCGATGACCTCCTGCAGCAGCATCGAGTGGTGGATGCTGAGCTCGTTGTAGCGGTTCTCCAGCGTGTGAAGCTGGGCCTGGGTCGCGACCAGCTGGTTGCTCATCATGTCCATCTGGGCGGCCGGTATGACCATGTCCTCGTTGGCATTGTTCGCCTTGCGGGGCGCCGGTGCCTTTCTGCGGATGTTATCCAGCGCGTCTTTGTTGTTCATCTTGAAGTCCGGATGCTTGAACTCCCAGGCCTAAACCAGCAGCTACGGGTCAGTCTACTCGCACGTTGGGGAAGGCGCGACGGGCAGCACTTACCCCCGGGCCGTATGGCGACTGCCCATTCTCCTCATTGTTGTGGCGCACTTTGTGAAAGTCGTATTTGTTCAGCTGGCGCACGAAGCTGGCGAAGTTGCTGTGCTTGAAGTGCTTGGGCAGGATGTGCTTGGTGAATTTTTCGTTCTGGCAGCGGTCAGCAAAGGCCCCGACGAGCCACAGTTGGGCGGCCGTACCTCCAGGACTACAAAGCTGTCGCCGTCGTTCCCCCATCGTACTACGTTCTCGTCTGTCGGGTTCTCGAGCATCCTGTTCTGCGCATCAGCACACTGCATCGTATCGCGGCGGCCCAACGGCCCTCGGGTCTTTCACGCACTTGTACAGCTTCCGCACCTGCAGTCTCAATTAGCAACCGGTCTTCTCGAAAGTCCGACATGCACGCACGAAGTCGCTCGAGCTGTTCGAGCCCTGCTGGCCGGAATCCATCCTGCGGCTCTCGTATGCGACGAGGCGCTAGTCGGCCGGCTGCGCGCCCTCCTCGATCCCTTCACGACCGCGCCGTTTCCGTGTGCGAAGGACGACGAGCTCAGCGCCCTCTTGGCCCGTCCGTCGCGGCGTGTCTGCGCGATCCCAGGCGGCGCCGGAAGGGGGGTGCGCGCTGCTTCAACCGCCCCGAAGCGACCGGCTCAGCCGTCTGCCGCTGGTGACGTCTGAGTTCGAATGCGGGATGGCGGTGGGATATTGGCACATGAGCCCACGGCTGCGGCGCCGATAGTGTACTGTCGTCCCGCGGTGATTGGGATGGCAGGTGCAGCAGGAGATCAGGAAATAGGAATGCCGTTCAGAATAATCGCCGTGGGTATCAGCACCAGACGCTGGTTGAGGAATGCTCACGGGACTATAGTGGCTTGATGGCGCTGAGTGGACGGCAGACAGGGAGAGCTAGCTCACAGACCGAGCCGAGGAAAGGACAAGGGCACCGGCAGGGCAGGGTTAGATCGAGGGCTTGAAAGGAAGTGCGTTAGCAGCCATGATTAACTTATTAACCAGGCTCCAGCAGCCGCCGTGCCGCCTTATCCCGGGGCGTCCGTCCGCCTGTTTTGGTCGCAACAGAAACAACCATTCGTGATGGCATCCGACCAGCCTTCGGCAAGCCAGCGCCGACCAATCTCCAATCTCGTCGCGATCGGGCGATGACGGCAGGCCAACTAAAGGTAGGCCAAGCGGATCCCAAGGTGCGAAAAGAAAGTCACAATTAACAGCCCTGTAGCCGCATATGACATTGATTCCCGCACTCTGCGTCGCAGCAGCAGACGGCCAGCCGCCGAGATGCCCAACTTTGCATGCACCGCGCAACACCACCGGTGTACAGAGTGCATACCACGTACTTACACAGGCGCCTCTGCGATCGCCGTGATGCCGGACTGCCAGCGACGGCCCTGTCTGTGTGTCTGTCGCCAATCTTCCCAGAAGTGGCCCTGGTGTCCACAGTCGCGCCGATCCTAACCGCATCGGGACTATAGTGGGGGTGGACACCGGCCAATCGCGGACTCTCGGTTGCACCTCGCCGGAACCTCCCCCCCAACACCACTGCCGCCAACTTCACGGCCGCCGTTCCCAGCATCACAGGCGCAGACCAGCAGTGAGTGCCATTATTCAGCGGAGATTACACCCCATCTCCTCCCACGGTTCCATCACCAGCGCACCGTAGTTGAATAGTTCGCAATGTATGCCATGGGTCGCCTGCCGCTCGCGCGCTCGCTTCTTGGCGCTTCCTCCCGTCGCGCCTTCCACGCCTCTGCACCGGCCTTCGTGAAGGTCGGAGATAGAATCCCAGATGTCGACCTCACCGAGTCCTCGCCCGGCAACAAGATCAAGATTGCCGCCGAGCTGAAGTCCGGCAAGGGCCTCATCATTGGTACGGGGCCCGCAGAGAACTCCAAAGCAGACAGGTCTGCAGGAAACGGCACCTGACTGACCGACGAATGCAGGCGTCCCGGCTGCCTTCAGCCCGTCTTGCTCTGAGAACCACATCCCCGGCTACATCAACTCTGCCAAGCTCAAGTCGGCAGGCCGTGTTTTCGTCGTCTCCGGTAGGCCTTGCTCTGTTCCTGCCTCGCGCGTCTGTGCGACATTATTGGTTGCCAGGCGCAGACGGAGACAGTATTGCTAACACTCCAAACCACCCAGTCAACGATGCCTTCGTGTGAGTCTAGCAAACAGCAACACCGACATATTCCCTGCTTTGCCACCGTATTGCCGCTCGTAGCTCTGACCGTTGCTTTGCGAGCGCGTTTCGTGTCCCGCGACGATGAGAGCTAATAGATCGCAGCATGAAAGCATGGGGCAAGATTCTAGACCCCAACGGTTCAAGCGGAGTATGTGCACCTACCCATCGTTCCCATGGTGTTTATCAATTTCGCGAGAGGACACTGCGAGGTTCCAACAACACAACAAAACAGCTAACGATACGTCAAGATTCGCTTCCTGGCCGATCCAGACTTGCGATTCACCAAGGCCCTAGACCTCAATTTCGACGCAGCCGCCATCTTCGGAGGAGACCGCTCAAAGCGGTATGCCCTACTTACAGAAGATGGTGTGGTGACGGACGCCCACGTCGAGGCAGACAACACGGGCCTGGATGGTGAGACGCACCCATCTGTGCCAGTTGCAATGTGCTAACATTTCATAGTGTCTGCGGCGGAAAAGGTGCTTGGACAGTAGATGCGACAGTTGAAAGGCTCCTGTCCAGATCCAGGCCATAGTCACCATGAAGACTTGCGGGAAAGGCCTGCTACGCTTAGCAACTCGGGGATGACATGAGTGTAGTCATGAAAATGTAACTATAGGAAGCATGGCAATGGTACACGTTCTCCGAATTTGCCGGTCTTGTAGCCGTAATGGCCCAAGACAAGGACCTTCACCAGTGATTACAGCCGTGCATCGGATCACATACCCACAGTGCGTTTCATATACATCATCTACATGTTTGCTGCAACAAGAGACACCCTCAATTCAACAAATTACAAATCAGATCAGGTCAAGCCCACTACCACGATCGGAAATAAAACCTCCTACCCAACTGTCAAAATTACTCTAACGCCCTTGAGTACTGCCCCCTTTGGCAACGTGTGTGGGTATGGTCTTCGCTCGCATGCACTGCTTCGTACGGGACAATGTAGAAGTGACCAGGACGTCCAAGACACGAACGTACATCAACCTTAGGGAATGAGTATCCTTACGACCGATTGGGTCTAGTGCGGGCAAAATTACGCACTACCGAAAACGGGCTCAGCTTCTTTACCTCTATCACACTTATTCGCGGCGCCATTAGGTTAGGAAAGAGAAAAGCAAGAAAAAGTTCATGATGGAGTTTCTGACGGTCGAAGAGATTGAGCTGCCTGCTGCGTTCGACGCACATGTTCATTTGCGGGATGGGGAGATGGCGCAGCTTGTTGCGCCGACGATTCGGAAGGGAGGAGTGGATACGGTGTATGTTATGGTAAGTATCCGTCCAACATCTCGTCTTGACTCGCCGCATTTAACGTCGTTGTCTTTCACTTCAACCCCCCACAACTCTTGTGTCGAGAATGAAAGCGAGAGACGGAGAAAATTGCTAACGTTTAGTTCTATATAGCCGAATCTCGTCCCACCCATCACCACAGTACAGCAATGTCTAGACTACAAGAAGCGGCTACAAGCCATCGAGCCAAATGTCGAGTACCTCATGAGTCTCTATCTGCACGAGAGTATCACGCCCTCGGAGATCCAAGAAGCGAAAAAAGCCGGAATCACAGGAGTCAAAAGCTATCCCGCAGGAGTAACCACAAACTCTTCCTCAGGCGTGCTAGACTACGAAACATTCTACCCCGTATTCGCGGAAATGGAAGCGCAAGACATGGTTCTAAATCTCCACGGCGAAGTCCCTTCCTCCCCCGCCCACGCACACATCTCCACTACAACCACTAAGAACCCCTTCTCCCCCTCCTCCACCGCCATCACCATCCTCAACGCCGAACCCGCTTTCCTCCCTACCCTTCTCTCCCTGCACAAGAAGTTCCCTAAACTCCGCATCATCCTCGAACACTGCAGTACCTCCGCCGCTCTCGCCACCGTCCTCAAATGCGGCCCCACTGTCGTCGGCACAATCACCGCTCACCATCTCTCCCTCATCATCGACGATTGGGCAGGCGACCCGTTCTGTTTCTGTAAACCCGTGGCCAAAACCCCCGAGGATCGCGACGCTTTGCTGCGGGCTGTGGTTGGGTCCGAGGGGAAGTTCTTTCTTGGTACCGATTCGGCGCCGCATCCGTTAGGGAAGAAGAGGGGTGAGGATAAGGTTGCTGCGGGCGTATTTACGCAGCCGTATGCATTGGGGTATGTGCTTGATGCGTTGAAGACGGGTGTAGAGAGGGGTGTTATTAAGGAGGAGGAGGTGACAAAGTCTGTGTTGGAGGGCTTCTTTTCGGGTTGGGGGAGAAGGTTTTACGGGCTTGGTGAGGGGAAGGGGGGGAATGTGGTTTTGAGGAGGGGGAAGGAGATGGTTGCTGATGTGCTGAGGAAGGATGGGCTGGCCGTGGAGGTTGTGCCGTTCAGGAGGGGAGAAAATACGTGGAGTTTGCAGTGGAAGTAAATGTCCTGGGTGTGAGACTTTTACGTATGTATTCATGTAGATGAAGAGGTTGTGGTCGCTGTTGCCTTGTACTTCGACAGGGCTAAAAGATAGAAGTATTCGCATCATGTTTAAGTACCTATGCTAAAAGCACTATATGTGCCCAAATTCCTACCAAAGCTCCTACCACACTCTAAATCACAATACATGTGGACAATAGTCATGAACCCCCTCCCCAGGATATGTACTATACATGAGGATCGTATATTCCTATTCTACTTAACCACCATACCACACGATACCAAACATGCCTTGACCTAATCAACCAGATAGTAACATCTAGATCTAAAGATCGCACTTATACGAGAGCCACTATGCATACTTTCTTGATTCCCTCCTATTCTTCTCCGCCGCCTTGACCTCAGTCTCGACCCTTTTATTCCACGCCGTAGGCCTGAATTCCACTACCAATCCGGAATGTCGAGTCCTTCTAAGAGCCGGTCTCTGGTTTAACAGATTGTGTTTGGTCGTAGTAGCCATATCATTCTTCGAGTCGATAGGTGGCTCAGGCTTATCCGTATTCCTACGAGAGAAGATTAGAGGTTTGGGTTTGGGCCTCTCGATTCGCTGAATTTGTTCGCTCGCAGAAGTGAAGGTAGTGGACTCAGTAGTTTCAGGCGTGTTTGGGATGGTAGAAGGAAAGGTATAATATTTGGCGGTAGGATTCGAGAACTTTGGACTCGGTGTATCGACGCTTTTGATGGGCTCGATAGATCGGTTAGATCTTGCTAGTGAAGATGCAGAGACTAATTTCAGGTCGTGGTCAGAGACATCAATTGAGGGATCGGCGGCATGGTCGGCGGGGAATCTACGAGACTTGGAATTGATCTCTCGCCGGACTCTTTTGCTGGAAGTTGACCTGCCATAGGTATCTGTATGCTGTGGGTCATGGTTATCTATAAGCTCCCACCGACGTTTCGGTTTAATGGGCAACGGTTTGCGAGCGCTCGTGAATGTTAACATTTCGATGCCTCGAGACATGGCGGATGAGACCTTTTCGAGTATAGAATTTGGAGGTAATGTGCCAGTAGCAGTGTCCTGGTCATCTGTTGATGTGCCTGGAGTAATTTCTTCATGAGACTCGGTATCTTCAGATTCTTCACCAAGTATTTCGTCGTGCTTGCCCCGGGTTACGTTGTTATGAATAACAGACTCCATGCTTTCCGATGCAACTCTGACTGTATACTCACGCTCTTCATCGTGGGGCTCTGAGATTCCGATTCCCGTACCTGCATCGCGCATAATTCTGTCTAGAGTTGGAGGTGCAAAGTCAGCAAAGCTACTTCAATGGGTGAAAAATGAACGTCGCCACAGACAACTATTCATCATACAGCTACGTGTATATCCCGAGGAGTCACTTACTCTGCTGTTCGGCGCGTCTCAATGCCAGACCTAATGGCTCTCCTTGGTGGCGATCGACTGCGTTCCCCACCATCCTCATTTGCTGCGCAGGAGAGCCAATGATCACTTCACAGGGCCGTATCCCTTGAGCGTTGCGGGCTTCTTCTATCGTGAGTGGACGATCATACTCCCAGTGCACGCAGGCTCCATTCCTTCCGTCGTGCGGTAGCATTCTAGTCACAATGGTAGGTACTAAGCCGTCCCCTTTGATACGTTGATAGCTTCTGCCCAACTCTTTTCGGTCTTCATAGAGGTATGCCGGTACGAGGCCTTGCCTTACAGCGTCTTGCAGGCATTGCCCGGGAGGATCAAGTGGGACAGCCTTGATCAACTTCCGCGTAACTTCATTCATTGGAGCGAAAACGCGGTGATCCGGAAACTTGATGCAGCCATATACACGGCCATTTCCGATATTAGGGAGATGACCCAAAGCTTGTCTGGCAGAAACGTACGGAAAAGGGGTCGGGTGGTCTTCCTGTATGCCAAACTTCTGTCCAGTCGACAACTTTCCAATACTTTTGAGACTTATGCCATCTGGATGGCTATGAGTTTGTACCGGTGGCGTGAGTGGCGTGAGCCCTGGGGCAGCAATCGAGAGCATCAGGCGAGAACGTCGTTGAGGACCCCCATACATCCACGAGCTCATGATGAATTGTTGGACTTGGTATCCGAGTGCCACAAGACACGCTATCAGCTGCTGAAGGATGAGTTCTGACTCGTAGCCCTTTCGTGTCGCACTCATGTTCACTACGTTCTCGAGGAAAGCGTACTTTGGTCGATATATGTCAACAAAGGAACAAAACGTAGTCACATGGGACGCGTTTCGTAGTGACCGATCACTGAACGGGTCATGCTGCAAGGTCGAAAATCCAGGACAAGGACTTCCAGCCGCGATAACGGCGACATGTCCAATTTGTGCAATCAGTTCTACCAATTTTCCGTCTAGCGCAGCCTTGAGGTAGTCGTCAACAGACCCAAGGTATAGCTTCAACTCGCCAGGATGCGGCGCATTTGCACGTAAAGTGTGAATGGCTTCACTAGACATGTCAACTGAATATTTGAACTCAACGGCCCCGGCCTCTTCGAGGCCCCTGTCTAAATTTCCAACGCCGCTGAAAAGACTAAGTCCTGAAAGCTTTTCAAATGGTGCGTTTAAGTCAGGGCCTTGTTGGAAAAGAGAGGGAGGCGTGGTCAGGAACTGAATCTTGGCCTGGCCGTTTTTCAGCGTCATTTCTGTCGATAGGATCCAGTAGTCTCCAGCCCCGCCGCGATTGTAAGGAAATGGGACCTCTTGGGACACAATCGTCGCTTCTGAAAAATGACGGACGTAGCAGATGCGTTGGATGCGCTCAAAAGACACTTTGAAAATTTCGTCGGTCCAAATGAGCTCATTATTGCTGATTTGTGACCGTTGGCGTTTGCGAGATAGCTGTGCGTTGTTCTTGAGGCGTAATAATCTTCGTACCATGACCGTCTTCTGGTCTCGGTTGATGTCATGCACAACGACTGGGTCAAGTAGCTTGTCACGCGGTTTGGTGACATATACTGTATCGCCAGGTCGACAGCGATCCATTACAGACAACTTTTCTTCGTTGCACTCGCAGTTGAAATCTGTTTGTTTCAGACTCACAAATGAGCTATTCTTTGTTTCAAACTTCTGGCGACAGATAAAATCCTTAGTGGTGTTGAATTTTGTGGCGAACCAATCGACCGTACACTGTGCGACAACATCAGTAGATAAAAGTTCGCCTTCTTGACAGTTGCAGTGGCCCGAGAGAAACAATTCGTTATGGACTGGGTAGTCGGTCGTTGATATGGTTGTGTTCTCTGGCCAGTACAGCCAGATGACAAATAGCCGTAGACCCTCGACTCGGTGTACATATGCGAACCACAATCGATTGACCACAGGAGCTGACTTACTCCAGAGTCGCTGCTCTGATTCATCAGGCAAGATGCCGACTACATCGCCAACCTTGAACGAAGATACATTGAGATTGTACGGTTGTAGTGGTCGCTGGATGCTAGGTTGGGGGAAGCCAGGAAGGAACCCCAAATGCCGTTTCCTTCGCTCTGAGGCCTCCTGCACAGGTTTAGAGGGTTGACACGGGAGTAGTTTCTTGGCGAAGTATCGATTCTTGAAGCACTCGAAGACGTGGGGCGTAGTGATTGTTTTCTCGCAGCAGACTGGTTGTGGCTTGATCATACGATGATCGTCTCTCATGCAATCCGCCCAGAGATCGTGTTCAAGTAGCGAATCAGACAAATTATAAGCCTCTGCCCTCAAGTAGTCAATGTGAGCGTGGATAGACCTTCGAAAATCTGAGCTATCGTGTAGGCTGAGCCAATCCATAAACACGGCGTTTTTATGAAATCGCCGTATGAGCCAACGGTAAAAATCTTGTCGGAAGGATTCTAGGCCAACCCGGACGCCATTAGGTTGCGCCTCTAGAAAATCAATGAAATGTTTTCCAAGTTGGGTGACCCAGCGAAAGACATCGTGGAATTCCTGGTATCGAGCACTTGGGAGTCGCAGTCGATACCATATGTCGTATTTCTCGTCTTGGGATGCTTCTTGAGATTGTATATAGATAATTGTATCCGGGTCATCGGCGCCGTAACCTTCGATAGAGTACCCCTTGATTGGGACTTTCTGAACATACTGCTTGCCAGGAGCTCCTGCTAACGGCGCGGAATCTCCAACAGAGAGGACCCCATCAAAACATAATTCTCTACCACGCACATCGAGGTTGGCCAAAGAAGTGAGTTCGAATTTCCCCCAGTTCTTTTTGGCTTTGAATGGCGATGTATAAATCTCAAAATCGTGTAGATCCGCCGTCAATAGTTCCTTGCTGGTGTAGTATCCATTGTAATCGGGCAAATCGTGAGTAGGGTTTGTTTCCCACTTGTCCTTTAATAGCGAAAGGGCCTTTCGTTCGGTGGTCACAGGCAACGGGTGTCTCCAGTCTGCGTCTTTTGATCTTGCGTAGACTTCGTCTGTTGACACATTACGACTGACAACAACACGAGGGCTACCTTTCCGGGGGTTGTCGGCGACCTCTGTTGACACGTTGTGGCTGTTGACATCTTTCTTTGGGACAACGACGCGAGGGCTGCCCATCCGGGGTCTTGGTGGCAACTGTACTGAGCTCATCGCTAGTGTCTGTAGCTTGGGCGGCAATTCGAGTTGAAATTGAGTTGTTGTACTAGAGAGACAGAACGGAGGTGAAGGCGGCTTTAAGAAGTGGAGAATGTGCGAAACGTTTTGGTGACAAACATTAGCTGCTCGCCAAACAAGCTGTCACAGTGTCACTACAAACGCGAGGAGCAGAAGTGAAAGTGAAGTGAGAGAGTGTCCCTAAGTCAGGGCTTGCCGAAGCTCACCCAAAGGTGAAGTTTTTAAACACCAACAACGCTACGTAATTAAAATCCTTAGTAGAGTAGATGAATGAATAGTACGTTTGCCGCTAAGTATTATTATTATCATTATATTAAATAAGTCTTTTTTACAGTTTATAGTCTTATAATTGTAGTGTAAAGGTAATAAGTAAAAGACCTAGCAGCACTAGCGAGGCACTTGAAACGTACTATACTACTATAGGTATAGTATAATGTGCTTCATTAATAGGTGAGCGTCGGCGAGCCCTGAGATACGGTAGGGTTACGCGTGCGCACGTGTTGTATTGCTGTGAGACACCACATGTGCGGGAGCAAACAGACGAACGAACTGTAATCAACATGTGTGGTGACGTTGGGTGGAAGATTATGCATTCAATCATATGTACATGATGTATCCGTAATACCTTGAACCTCCCATCATAAAACTCCCAAAGTGCAACTGTGCCGCCCATATCCTATGGTGCATGGCAGCTTAAACAACGCCAGACCAGAAGTCCTCCCAATCCGACCTTGAACGCCAATTCTTTCCGACTCCGAACCCTCTATCCTGTGTCCTTACACCACTCCAACATTCAGTCCAACGGCTTCGTAGTCTTCCGGCTTCGGAGCGTATTTCCAGATCTTACTCGAATCATGATTCTCCGTTTCTGCAGCCCGCAACTCTGCCGATTCTCCTCTCATGAACGCTTCATCTCTCGTGCGACCCAACCACTCATCGGCCGCGATGATCGAGTCCCGCAGCTCCTCCATCTTCCACTCCTCCTTCTGGGACCAGACCTTCGTACTCCCCTTTTTCTTCGCTTCATCGACCTGCCTATTAAACCCCTCCAGCGCGTCCCAGTCCTTGTCTCTTTGGCTGGACTTTTCCCAATAGTCTTCGTAGTTCTGTCGGCCGCCGAAGCAGACTCCGTAGCCATCGCA
This sequence comes from Massarina eburnea CBS 473.64, assembly GCA_010093635.1. NCBI lineage: Eukaryota > Fungi > Ascomycota > Dothideomycetes > Pleosporales > Massarinaceae > Massarina > Massarina eburnea. The sequence continues at coordinate 936,568 of MU006785.1, forward strand.
GTAGCAGGTATTCTGCGCTGGGCAATAGACTTCGTGGCCTGTGAAAATGTAATGCCAAATATACTCAAAGACGCGACCAGAGTACTGATCATCCATTTTGGTTTTGATGAGCCACTGGCGATAGTGACGCAAGCGTTCGATGGGAACTTGCTGGATACGGTCGCGGCTGAGGGCAAATTGCGCGCAACACACGCCAGAGAGCGAGAATGGGATGGGCGCTCCTGGATGGATCTCCTCCCAGATGTGTCTCCGCCAGTGTATCTCTTCCGGCTTGCGGAAAAAGTCAAAGTCGCCGCCGGGGCGGTCCATGTGTATCCAATCAGGACAGCCCGGCTCATGATGGCATCGTACGTTCATGTAGCCCATTCGCGCGACTCGTTCGTGATTCAATCGCCTGATCATGGGCGCGGCGTCCTGGCCGAGCAGGAGGTTGTTGTGCCAGGCGCGTTGGTGGGCGTGCATGAATATGGTGGTGTCGGGGAGTTCATCGTAGTTATCGATCATGTAGGAGAGGTAGACCTGCAATCGTCGAATCAGCACTCGCTTCATCTTGCGTGAAAAGAATGGAGCGTACCATGGCCTCTCTGCCCTTGTTTTTGGGGATCTTATGCTTCGCCTTCGGGTTGTCCACCTCATACACCACAAGCTGGGCCTCCGGGATCTCCTTTTCAAACCATCCCAGATCCTCCTTCTTCGTTTTCGGCACAACAACGACCCAGCTGTAATTGCTGCCCGGGGGCTTCGCAACGCCGTCCTTGAACTTGAGCGGGATGCTGAAATCGAGCGGGTCGCGGGCAGGCGCCACGCCCATGGGCGGCGACGGGCTTTCGAAGCGTAGCAGAGGTGCCGATGACGTCCATGTAAGGCGCGTATAGGACCATCCCAGCATGAGCAGCAGTAGCATGCACACAACGGACACAAGGCGGGGCGGGCCGGCGAGCATGGCGGCGGCGGGCGGACAGCAGCCGCTTTCGTGCAGTTGTCCTCTATGGGGAGACGTTGGCGGTCGTGCAGGTCGTGAGCAGGGCGGAAGGTGGAATCATGGCGGTGTTGTCATGAAGAGTGGTGCGGTGGGGAAGAGGAACCAAGAGGAACCAAGGACATTAGTGGGCTTGTACTCCGAACCCTCGGGCCAGGCCACAGCCTCCCACCCCCCACAGCACGCATGACGGTTGCGTGGACTGATGGAGAGGGGATCAGCCGGCATCGTTCCGAACAAAGACTCCATGGTTGTTTCAGGCCGGCGTGTAAACGGATTTAGATTGGGTCGCATGCAGCTCTTGATTACCTAGCAGGATTGCGACACCGAAGGAACAACCTCACCAGACCTTCTCCTACCACCACCGAGTCTGTGAGCAGTTGATCGCGATGACGGCGTCCCTCCGGACTCCGATGATCTGCGACAAGCGAGAGCATCCTGGCGCGTGTTTGAACTTGGCGAGGCTTGTTTCGCCATTGTTTGACCGTCGGTGCGAACATGGCAACGAGCTTCACATCTGTGGTCAAGATGCGCAACCGTCACCGAGGAAATTGTGCCTTTTGGAAGCCTTCGGTACATTCTAATGATAATAATCCGGGTCCACGGAGAATGAACTGTACCTACCCCTGCCATCACTCTGCTGACGCCCCTGTTTCTCGTTTCCGAAGCCGGTGGCTGAACTCAGCAGCACTGTCCAATGCATTCACGAGTCCGCACCTACGCTTGCGTCCCCCTTCCACGCTGTCCTCAGAACTGCTCTCAACGTCATCTTCCTGTGTTGAAGGTGGCGACGAATTGAAATAGTCGCTTCGCTGCTCTTCTCGGCTGTTTCTGCCGCGAACAGTGGTGTCAGACGACAACGACAACACCTCGTCCATCAGGTCACCACTATCCTGCAGAGTCTGCACAGAGCCCCAGGGACACAATCTCGTAGGATCGAACATCGATGCTCGCCTGAGCACGTGGCCTTGCGAATTCAATAGGTAATCGTTCGCGGACTCTGCAGGACTCGCCGTTTGGGTAGAAGCTGATATGCGTCGAATTTCCGGTATGTGACATACGTACGACGTTGGTCTGTCTGCACCATTTCCAGCTCCAAGGGAAACGTCGCCAATGCCTGGATTCGGTACTGCTGGAGCGTGTGCAGATTGTGTACCTGGCGGCCGATTTGCTGACGGAACCTTCAAAGAGGGATGTGAAATTCTTTGTAGTGGGAACGGTCTGGGCCGAGCCATAGGCTTTGGGCTCTCGCAACGTTTAGCGTGTTTATTCTTTTTACTGAAAAGGGGATAGCAGAGATAATGTGCCTTGGTCCCTATGTCTAGTGGAGCGGAGGGTTGACAGAACAATCTCGACATGCTCCGTGGCGGAGAGGTCGAACTCAATGTTGCACTTGAATTAGATGACTCTCGGCTATGGCCAACATCTGCTGGTCCGTCGCTCCATTGGCCGGTGTCCTGCAATTGCCTGCGAATAGTCGACCATCGAGACTGGTATGTGATTGCTTTGTCGACCATGCCAAAGCTTCTCCGCCGCAAGAACATGTCGGCCATCTCCTTCTCAACGGTACATTCTGAATAATGTCCTGGCCATGGCGAAGTTCTGGAGGGCTCGCGCGCATTGTAGCCAGCTGCTGGAGAGAATCGATACAAGGAGTGTAATCGCAAGGCAGTGATGAGCCGAGATCCTGTCCTTTGCTGAAAGGGCGGAAGGTTGTTTGCGCTAGTCACAGGTGGAAGCGTGTAACAAGAGGCTAATAAATGCACTGCAATGAAATGGACTAAAGTATCAAAGGGCTGGCCCGCAAGCGCGGCCGTAGGATGGCAATCTGATAACCGCGCCATTGCTGTATCCGGAGTGAGAATATCCTGCTTGGTGTTAGTAGAGTACGCCACGTGGTGCCCGATCGGGGGATAAGACTTACCCTGGACCGATGCGTGTGGGGAGGGCAGTACTCATCGCGCTCATTGAGTTCGATGTAATCTTCAATTTCGCCCATGGCCATGTTATTGATTTCTGGAGCTCCAAAGCCAAAGCAGCCATTCTCTTCGTCTGAATCGCTATCGAAGGCAAGACGCGAGTACCATCCTGCTCCTAAAAGGTTGCTTAAAAAGAGATGTGAATACAGGGGGTGGATATCGGCATTGATAGACTGCTCGGAGACAATACTGATGCTGAGCCTATCCTGTGGATTGCGGTGCATTGCAGCTGAAGCTGACCGCATCCTTCATAGATTGGAAATGAGAAGAATGGTCGCTATCAGTATTGTGGCAACGGTATCGTAGGGGGACAGAAATTTAGGAGTGTTGAGGCATGAGGAGTGCAGATTGATTGTATGCGAATTGGCCGAGGGGGAGATGTGACGCTTTTCGAAAATAGCAACGGAAGTAGCAGAGACTGAGATATGAAATGACCACACAATCTGGATGTGGAGGGAGCGTTCTGACGTGTTCCCATTTCTTTTCAAGTCCCAATCATCGTAGCAGCATCTTCGGCTTGCTCAGCATCATCAGGAGGCTGCACTTCCACTTCTTCTGCTATTAGGCGAGATCCGTTAGTTGTCTTATGTAATGCCAATCTTGTCGTATCTCCTCGATTAGCTTTCGCCGCGTTCAATTTCGCTAGGAAACCAGAAGGTGCCGACTGAGCCTCCCGCCTACTCTCCTGGTCAATTGTCTCGGGCGCGGCTTCTTGAACTGGTACAAAAGTATGCATCGACTCTCCTTCTGGTAGCTCTCCTTCGACTTGCTCGAAAAGCTCATCTTTTGGTCGCAGCCGTCCTAGCCTGGCAACTAGCCTCACCGAACCCAACGCGATTAGATCCACCTCGGGTAGCTTCCTCAATGGCTTCGCTGCATCAGCATCTTCCACGTCCGTATTTGGCTTCGCGAATATCAAATCAGTCCCTAGAGAAGACACCCATGAACAGCTGAGCAGCTGGCCATTGTGCATGATCAGTGGATTCGAAGTATGGAGACCGATGGCTTGGATCTCGCCCATCGTAGCCGACTCTTGACCATCTGGAGTAGTGGAAGGGATTTGAACGTTCTCTACTTCTTGGCGGTTGGCGTAGAAAGCTCGGAGCTTGGTTTTGAGAAGCCATGGATGCCCTAATCGTCGAGAAGGCTCGTTGACTGGTGCTTGGAGCTCGGGAACGTTTGCTACATCGACTGGGATATAGAAGTCTTCGGTTTCGGTGTCGTCGTACTCGAATTCCCATTCATCTTCTTCGGAGGGCGCCATGATGTGTGTTGTAGTTGAAGAGTAGAGCCAGATGTCGATTGTACATCGAAGTATTTGCAGGGCTGAGACCGACTATTCCTATCTTAGATTAGTCATTTTAGCGTCTTGGCGCACCGCTCCCCCATCCCCGTACGATCTTTCATTATTGACTAGCAATTTCTCTGATGTGTAGTCGGCTATGGATTCAGCATCATATGGGACAATAGGAGGCATCGAGGAGGGACGGGGGATTGAACATATCGAAGACTTTGACACATATGGCGAGTAAATATCATTATTCAGGTGCCTAACTTTAGCATGTAAACCTAAGTAATAGAGTCCCTTATTAAAAGTATACGTACATCCTGTCAGCAGTCTCGTGGATTATGTTGATAATTCGTCAATCATCATCTATAGCACGTCAGATTTCGACTGAGACCAGCGGTAGATGTATAGCATTGCCTTTTGTCATTTTACACTAGAATTTCACCACTAGATATCAGCTCAATCCTCCAAAACAGCTTCCAACCTATCCTTCCATCTTGTCTGCTCAAATAAATATCCGCTCAAGTACGCCTCAAGCTGTTGATCATAGACTTCTTGCAGACACGCATCTGATCCTTTAAGCCGCAGACTCCTCAACGTTTCTGTCCTTGGACTTAGTTTCCTTCGTAAGGCCTGCTTCGGAGGGTGAAATGAATTGCCATCCTTTTCGTCAGAGGCAGGTTCCAAAGCAGACACTAACCTGCATGGCCTTGATAATGATGGTGGAGGTGATGAAGAGGAGGATCTGGAGATGTGTGATCGTAAAGAGTTTGTTGAGATAACCGAACGGAGTGACGATGTGGGCGTGGGAGAGGAGATCGGATTGTCGTATATAGTGACGAATATGGCTTGCGGATGTAAACGTTTACGCTTGCTGAACAGCGGCTGTGGAAGAAGTGCCGATTTGCCGTCCTGTGGTGGAGAATTAGGACTCCAGTGATGATCCGGATGCCGCATCGGAGGTGGTGTTGAACACGGTGTAAAGCCCTCCATCGTCGCCGTATGTACTTTCTTTGTGCAACAGCAAGTGTACGATGGATCATGAAATAGATTTGGTAGACACAAGGCGCAAGGTTTCGAAACACTATGTCACGCTTTAATCCGGATGGCAGGTCCCAGCCACAAAAAGCCACCATTGCTAGCAAAGATCGCTGAAGGCACGATCGAGCTACTACTTGTAGATCGTCCATTCTGTGTGGAGGTACACCAGGTAGACGACAAGGCTGAGAGGTAGTGCAGGAATAGGGTTTGGCATTTTCTACGATCAGTATGGTGGATGTTGGAGGAGTATGTATGTGGTTGGGCAGAACTTGTTCCTCTTCGTACCACATAGACTTCTTGCTTGTCCAAAGTCGACACTATGAAGAACATAGATGGTATGTTGAGTGAGCATAAGCTCACCGCCTGCCCCAGAAATATCGAACGTGTCACCGTGCAGGCGAAACACTGGGCCCCTGGGGTGAGGCGGGCTTGGAAGCAGGTACATCGACAGCTAGCCCGAGTCGGCCATAGCGTTTCAGCTAAGCCGGAAGCGTCGTCTGTCGTGGTTACCCGCACGTGCCATCTGATCAGGCGGCAACCAGTCGTCATTGCCTTGCCCCAGCCACTCGAGCTCCAGCATCGCTCAAGCTCCCTGAGCTCCTCCATAAACACCTACCGCCCGACTCCTTCCCATCCCCATCTTCACCCTTCCCATCTATAGATTCTGTTTATCGTCATGAAGACAGCTATTTTCCTCGCGGCTGCGGCTGCCGCTTCTGGCGTGCATGGTGGCGTTCACAAGATGAAGCTTAAGAAGGTCCCGTTGTCGGATCAGCTCGTACGTACAATGCCTTGACGCGTTCGCCGTGCGCTTTCCATAGCGAGAGTGTGCGCATCTTCAGCTCTCTGTGGGTGCTGGATGGCCGCGTCGGCGCCGATGCCTCTATCGATAAGCCTTATCTGACTGTTCCCTAGCAACATGCCAGCTTCCACGAGCAGGCGAAGGCCCTCGGCCAGAAGTACATGGGCATCAAGCCCGAGTCGCATATGGAGCAGGTGTTCAAGGCGCCCTACGTCGCCGATGGACAGCATGCTGTGCCCATCACGAACTTCCTGAACGCACAGTGTACGTTGCACCGTTCGCTCGTCGTCGAGCACCCCAGACGCAGCTGCTGACGTTTCCCAGATTTCTCCGAGATTTCACTCGGAACTCCTGCGCAGGAGTTCAAGGTCATCCTAGACACCGGCAGCTCGAACCTCTGGGTTCCCTCGTCAGAGTGCAGCTCGATCGCGTGCTACCTCCACACCAAGTACGATTCGTCAGCGTCATCTACATACAAGAAGAACGGCTCCGACTTCGCGATCCGCTATGGATCCGGCTCGCTGGAAGGCTTCGTGTCCCAAGATACCTTCCAGATCGGAGACCTGAAGGTGAAGGAGCAGGACTTTGCCGAGGCCACCTCGGAGCCTGGTCTTGCTTTTGCCTTTGGCAGGTTCGACGGCATCATGGGCCTGGGCTACGACACCATCAGCGTGAACGGCATCGTTCCGCCTTTCTACAAGATGATCGAGCAGGGTCTGCTCGACGAGCCCGTGTTCGCCTTCTACCTCGGCGACACCAACGAGCAGCAGGAGTCCGAAGCTACTTTCGGTGGCGTCAACAAGGACCACTACACTGGCGAGCTCACCAAGATTCCCTTGAGACGCAACGCTTACTGGGAGGTTGCGCTTGACGCAATCACCTTCGGCAAGGAGACGGCCGAGTTGGACGACACTGGTGTCATCCTTGACACCGGAACTTCCCTCATTGCTCTTCCCTCTACCATGGCTGAGCTCCTGTAAGTGCATCTTGCATGCGAAGACTGAAACAAACTCTAACAGTTGACAGCAACAAAGAGATTGGCGCGAAGAAGTCCTTCAACGGACAATACACAGTTGAGTGCGACAAGCGTGCCGGTCTGCCCGACCTCACCTTCACCCTCACTGGCCACAACTTCACCATCTCCGCATTCGACTACATCCTAGAGGTCCAGGGCTCTTGCATCTCTGCCTTTATGGGCATGGACTTCCCTGAACCCGTGGGCCCGCTTGCTATCTTGGGTGATGCTTTCCTCAGGAAGTGGTACTCTGTGTATGACGTCGGCAACAACGCTGTCGGTCTTGCCAAATCCAAGTAAAGTGACAGTCAAAGTGACAGTCGGAAGGTTTGCGATATTGCATCATAGTATTGAGCAGCGTCGTCGGACGGTCATGGCAATGGGTACTGGCTGGACCTGGCTCAGATTGTAGTAATGGCAGCATTTCCTAGGTTCGTTGCGTCGCCTATCAGTGTAGAATGAATTAAATGGAAACGAGTATATATGGTTTCTTCATGATTGATTTCACTAGACTCTAGAGGATTTCACTAGAGCCCCGGAATATGACTAGGGACGATCCGGGGTCACCCTGAGCGTTATCGATATGACAAGTGACGTATCGGGTGGCTTTGCGTGGCTGGACGTGACCTGTTGAGGATCCACGGACCACTAGGCCGAGTGCTTTGGGCTGAGGTACTTGTTCATGCAGATGATGCATGGGAGGCCTCGGTGGGATTGTTGGGGCAAAGCAGAGTAAAGGCAGCATACTATTGGTGCCTTCCCTCCTCGCAAGCTTATCTGTAACTCGCACGTGAACGTGCACAAGGTCACAGCAGTCAGGCGTCAGTACTCCCATGCCTCGACTTACGCCAGGTCAATATGTGACGAAGTTCCTTCTAACAGCTGCCTGCGCAGTCCGATCGACCATACACGCACTCGCGCACTTCCGCACTCTCCGAGCCAGCCTGGCGTGCACGCCGTCCGTTGAGCCGCCTGCCGCCTGCCGCCTGCCCTGCCATACCCGCCTCTCCCGTCGCCGTCCGTCGATAGCTACGCCTACGCCCACGCCTACGCCCACGCCTACGCCTACGCCATGGCATCCGAAGAACGGGGGAAGGAGCGAGTAAGTCGCAAATTGACCAAGAAGCGCCGGGAGTCGAGGCGCGTGTCGCTGGACATCCCCGAGCGCTTCAGAGATGGAGCCGACGCGCACGAAGATGTCACGGCGCCCAAACGCAACAATGCCATCTCGATGAACCAGTCCGTCTTCTCCATTATCGCCCGAGCGGGCCAGCAGCCACAGACAGAACTGGCCCGGATGGGGGAGGGGGACTCGGGAGAGAGCGATGAGGAGGGCAAGCCGAAGACGTATCACGGCCTGGATGGCGCCGCACGCGTGAGCCGCCTGAGCTCTGCCCACGACTTCCAGAGCCCAGCAGAGGAGGTTGCAGAGGAGGATGAAGATGGAGAATCTCCTAAGAAATTGCAGAAGCGGGCAATGTCGGACCACAAGCTGTTGCGCTCTCTCCCGAAACTGCGCATTGGGAGCAAGAAGGAGTCAAAGACGGAAGCCCAGCCTGCTGACCGCATGTCCTCCTCCCAGTTCCTGCCTCCACGGCCCTCCCAAGACGACTCGTCCACACTATCCCAGGACGATGCGTCGCTGAAACCCAAGTCGAGAGTCACCCCTGGCCAAGAGATACATGTCGAGACCAGACGCACATCTGAGCGGAGGAGTACGCTCGGGGGCATATCTGGATCGACCAGAGGGAAGGGGTCCACCACCCTTGCGCATAGACTACAGCAAATATTCGAGTTTGAGGAGGTGGAGGACGTGATATCCGGTATGTTCTCCCAAGGATCTGACGGGCATGCTCTGACTTGAACAGAATATCCTTGCTGGCTGTTGCAGAGTATTCTACTGCAAGGCTACATGTACATCACCCAGAAGCACATATGCTTCTACGCGTACATACCCAAGAAACATGTAAGCCATCCGGATCAGGCCCGAGACCAGCGCTAACGCTCTGCAGCACGATGTGGGCAAGAGCGGATATCTCTTCAAGCGTGGCCGCTCAAAGTACAACCGGTACTGGTTCACCATGAAGGGCGATGTTCTCGCATATTATACAAGTCCCACCGATCTGTACTTTCCTCGCAATCGCATCAACCTGCAATATGCCATATCCGCCGAGGTGCTCGAGCCGAAGGACAAGAATAAAGACGAAACCGTTTTTGTGGTAATGACAGACGAAAGGAAATACCAATTCAAGGCAGACAGTGCAGTGAGTGCGAAGGAGTGGGTACGTTCGATACAGAAAGTCATCTTCCGGACACACAACGAGGGAAACAGTGTCAAGATATCGCTGCCTATACACAACGTGCTGGAGATTGAGGAAAACACGATTCTCGATTTTGCCGAGACGGTCAAAGTTCGAGTGATTGACAATGATGAGACTTACGCGATTGATGAGGTATGCGTCTGTCCCCAATCCTATGGCTCCACGTCTGACTGACTTTGAAAGTATTTCTTCTCATTCTTCCACCACGGCCAGGATGCTCTTACAGTTCTTCGGATCATGATCAACGACAACGAACACCATCAAGCAGCCCATCGTCCAGGTAATCAGAGCGCCCTTACACCAACGGCACCGGGTCCATCCAACAAGCCGAACCTTATTAGGGTTCAGAGTAGCCCTGCGAGCGCGCCGTACATTGAGGAGAACGTGCGAGCAACGCTCTCCCCTCTCCCTGCACCCCTTGTTGGTCGGTCAAGCATGAGTGTAGACTCTCGCTCGAGTTTGGATTTCAATAGGAGGAGTCTTGACGTACGCCGTAGCATAGACGCAGGCCGTGTCTTCCGGCGTCCGAGTTATGAGACGCGTCGTAGTTTCAGCGGCACCCGTCAAGAGAAACAATCGAGAAGCCGGCCTGGTGATAGATCACCGCTTTCACCTAAACCTCAGGATACGTTCGATTCGGCTGCCAACTCTATTGACCCGGGCACGGAATCTTCTGCTGCTATCCAGTCCATTGATGAAAGCAGTGCGTCGGCAAGTCAAATCCTGGGCCGTTCTGATGTCTTTAATGCGCCCGCCCTCAAGTCCGCAGGTGTTGCTACGTTGGATCAATCGGATAGCCTCACGAGATATTCCCAGGATACAACTCGTTCGTCAAACGGCAGGAAGCTAAAAGTGCCACAACCTTCAAACAAAACCTCGACTTCACGCAACACACAAGCCACACCGGGTGCGCCCGATGTGGAAGACGATCAAGAGGGGCAGAATATAAACTCCCGCCTGTCAGGGTCCTCAACTGCTCTTCAAGACATCGCAACCTATCCCCTCAAACAGGCATCGGGCCTTGCAGGATTTCTACGTACACGATCAAAGAAGATGAGCAACCTGCTCGCTTCCGAATCCATGGGCTACTACGAAAAAGTATCGGGCATGTTGGCGGGTGGCCGAAAGCACTACAACACCGCTGATGGTCTACAGCCTGGCGACCAGGTTCATGGTTTAGAAGAGGATGAAGATGCGGTCAAGGCCGCGGAGCACTTCCGCGAGCACTTCGCCTTGCCCGAGACGGAGCAGCTACAGTCTTCTTACTTTGCATCGTTGCAGCGCATTCTCCCCAACTATGGGAAGATCTACATTAGCGGGCGATACTTTTGCTTCCGGAGTCTTATGCCCACCTTGAAGACCAAGGTAAGCACTTGACGATGTCTGCGAGAGTCTAACTAACCGCAACAGATTATCCTACCTATGCGCGACATCGAGAATGTTAACAAAGAGAAAGGCTTCCGTCTCGGCTATCATGGTCTTGTGGTCGTTATTCGGGGGCACGAGGAGCTCTTCTTCGAATTTTCCAAAGCTGAGTATCGTGACGAATGTGCTATATCCATTTTGCGGACCCTGGAGAGCACCAAGTATATCGAAGAAGAACGATCATCATCGAGTGGTGCCGACAGTGATGACGAAGCCGCCAAGGCGGAACACGACCTCCTACAAGAAGCTCGACAAGGGAGTGGGACAGAATCTACTGCCTCAGTGCAAATCGCTCGCGCTGCAGAACACGACCGGATTCCCCTTGTCTTCGATGATCCGCTTGCATCAATCGTCGACTTCAAGCCCCCCGAGGCGCTTCGAATCGTCTGCTTGACTATTGGTTCTCGGGGCGATGTTCAACCCTACATCGCTCTCTGCAAGGAGCTTATCAAGGAAGGTCACAACCCCAAGATTGCAACTCACGCCGAGTTTGAACCTTGGGTGAGAAAGCATGGAATTGACTTCGCACCCGTCAGTGGAAATCCCGCCGAGCTCATGAGGCTTTGTATTGAGCACGGCATGTTCACGTACAACTTCATAAAGGAGACAAGCTCCAGAATGCGGGGGTGGCTGGACGACCTCTGTCATTCAGCGTGGCAGGCCTGTCAAGGTGCCGATGTATTGATCGAGAGCCCTAGTGCAATGGCAGGTATTCACATAGCCGAAGCTCTGGAGATTCCGTACTTCCGGGCCTTCGGCATGCCATGGAGCCGCACTCGAGCCTATCCACACGCCTTTTCCCCATCTGAGAAGAAGATGGGCGGAGGCATGAATATGCTCACATATGTGGGCTTCGACAAGTTGTTCTGGACCGCTATTTCCGGGCAGATCAATAGGTGGCGCCGCTCGGAGCTTGGACTGCAGAACACTACGCAATCCAAGATGCAAGCCAATCACCGACCCTTCCTATACAATTTCAGCCCTTCGGTAGTCCCGCCACCGCTTGACTGGCCTGACTGGATTCGCGTGACCGGCTACTGGTTTTTGGACGAAGGCGACAAATTCGAGCCACCCGAGGACCTCGCCGCTTTCATGGCCATGGCTCGCAAGGATGGAAAGAAGCTTGTCTACATCGGATTCGGATCCATCGTCATCGATGATCCTGCCGCCTTGACTCAGACTCTCATTGAGTCTGTGTTGAAGGCAGATGTGCGCTGCGTCTTGTCTAAAGGCTGGTCTGACAGGTTGAATCCGAAGGACCCTTCAAAGCCCGAGGTTCCCCTGCCGCCAGAGATCTTTCAGATTCAGTCGGCCCCCCACGACTGGCTCTTCAAGCAGATGGACGCTGCTGTTCATCACGGTGGATCAGGCACGACTGGAGCTAGCCTTCGAGCCGGTATTCCCACGATCATCAAGCCCTTCTTCGGGGACCAATTTTTCTTTGCTTCTCGTGTCGAGGATCTCGGAGTCGGGATCTGGATGAAGAAGTGCAACACGAGCGTTTTCGGACGGGCTCTGTGGGAGGCTACAAACAATCAGCGAATGATTATGAAGGCCAAAGTCCTTGGACAGCATATTCGCAAGGTAAGCATAGGCGCACCGTGTTCGAAGCCGGGAAACAGGCACTGACAGGAACAGGACAATGGCACACAGACGGCGGTACAGACGATCTATCGCGAGCTGGACCGTGCGAAGGCGATGGTGAAGAAGCACAGCAAGCGAGACGACGAGTCGGACGACGACTTCGAAGAATGGACCATCATTGATGACGACGAGGAAGAGGTCGGTCTCCCGCAGGGGTACGAGATGGCGGGCATGGGCAGAGGATCGTTGGTGCTGGGCAGCATGGCGTTGAAGGGGGCTGGGAACTCGAGGCACACGTCCGAGTCTGGGTTCCGAGAGTAGGACCGAGAGTGGTTTTCTTTGCAGAATGTGGGAGCGAGGTTGTAGGGAGGCAAGTGCTTGGATGGGATGGACATGACGACGCGACGACCGGCTTGGCGTTCTCCGGTTGGTTTGTATATTCGGAGTAATAGCTGTACTATAATTCACAGTCTGGCGGCATTCACGTCTTGGGATTGGTGTTTGCCGCTTTCGATGGACGTCTGGACTGGACAGACAAACGCGCAGCAGTCTTTGTCTCGAAGTAGCAGGCATGGCACTAGTGCGATGTTGGAGAAGTAAGCGAGGCGCTAGCGAACCCCGGGTGGCAGCTCAAAGCTACTTAAAGGCTGCACCCCTCCAAGTGGAAGCTCTGGAAGCTCAGCAAGCCCAGCAAGCTCAGGAAGCTCCAAGCCAGCAACCCATCAACCAATTATCCCCCGCCGCTAAGGGCGCCGTTGCCCCGTATCAATCTTCTCTTTGCGCTTGCACTGCACGTGACGCGCGTTACTCCTCTGCTGCTCTGCTGCTCTGCTCTGCTCCGCCTGCTCACCCCAGACCTCCGCGCTCCTCTCCCGAATGCGCCGACTACATCGCGACGCGCCGCAACCAATCACCGTCCACGCCCACACCCACACCACACCCACGCCCACGCCCACAGCCGCAACCCGGCATGAAGATAACATCGCCCCCGAACTGGCACTATCCCGTCACCATCGGCGACTTCGCGAAGAAGACGGATGATGAGGTCAAGCGCTCGGACCCGCTCTTCACGTACCTGTACGAGACGACCGTGCAGGAGGGCGACAAATGGGGCGAGACCAAGGACGTCAAGCGCAAGTTCCCCGCACGCTTCGAGGCGTCGCTGGACGGCATCATCAGGAAATGGTACATCCGGACGGGCGCCGTCGTTGCCCGTGCCGGCGTCGACCTGCTGGAGATCGAAGAGCCGTGCACGCACGAGGTCCAATTTGGCGGTCTTTGCGCCGAGTGTGGCCAGGACATGACCGAGATGGACTATCTCACCAAGGAGCTCAACTCGGAGCGCGCCACTGTGAACATGACGCACGATAACATGGCGCTGCTCATCAGCCACAAGGAAGCCGTGCGCGCCGAGGAAGACTCCAAGAAGCGCCTGCTCAGCGCGAAGAAGCTCTCCCTCATCGTCGACCTCGACCAGACCGTCATCCATACCACCTGCGAGCGCACCATAGCCGAATGGCAAGCCGATCCAGACAACCCGAACTACGATGCTGTCAAGGACGTGAAGGGCTTCCAGCTCGCCGACGACAACGCCGCCCACATTGTAGCCAGCTGGTACTACGTGAAGATGCGCCCAGGCTTGCCTGCCTTCTTCGATCGCATGTCAAAGCTGTACGAGATGCACGTCTACACCATGGCTACCCGGGCATACGCGCAGGAGGTGTGCAAAATCATCGATCCCCAGCGGAGGTTCTTCGGCGAACGGATCCTGAGTCGCGACGAAAACTACGGGGAGAAGATCAAGAGTTTAAACCGGCTGTTCCCCAACCACACCGACATGGCCGTCATCATTGACGATCGCGCCGATATCTGGAAATACTGCGAGAACCTGGTGCGCGTACCCGTCTTCAACTTCTTTCCCGGTGCCGGAGACATCAACGCAAGCTTTCTGCCAAAACAGCAGGAGCTTGTGACACAACCACCTACCAAGCCGGCCGACGTTCCCGCCAAGGAAGGTGCTAAACCTGAAGGGGAATCTACCTCAACCTCGTCTGCCACAGCTCATCCGACTGAACCTGTTCCGGCAGCTTCAACGAATGGCGCACTCGGGGACTTGGAGCAACAGCTCATCTCCATAAGTGCTGTCGAGAGTCCGGAGTCCTTTGAAGAGCAAGTCAAAGAGCAAGAGAAGGTCATTCTGACGCAGCAGACCGAGCGACCTCTGTTGCAACAACAGCTTGTCCTGGACAAGGAAGACGAGGAAGCAGAAGTCGACGAAATCACACAGAGCACAGAAAACGGATACACACAAACTACCGAGCACCACAAACATCGACACGCTGTTCTCCACGACGACGATCGGGGCTTGGAAACCATCGGGGCCCATCTACGACTAATTCACCAGACATTCTACGACGAGTACCAGCGAAACAAGATTGTGCCTCACAGCGGTCGCGTGGCGGAGCTCAAGGGGCAGAAGAGTCCGAAGAAGCGACCCGTCGATACCGTCGTGCCTGACGTTGCAGAGATTATGCCGCGGCTTAAACGCGAGACACTCCATGGCTGTGTCATTGTCTTTTCGGGCATTATTCCTCTTGGCGTTGACGTCCAAAATTCCGACTTTGCGCTGTGGGTCAAGAGTTTCGGCGCGCAAATCTCGACCACGGTCAATAAATTTACCACTCACGTCATCGCGAATCCGGATCGGAAAACCACAAAGGTCAAGAAGGCTGCCCGGTACGACACTATAATGATTGTCAATGCCGAGTGGATGTTCCAGTGCTGTACCAGATGGGAACATGTGGACGAAGGTCCTTATCTCATCGAAATGGATGATGCAGATAAAAACGGTTCGCCTATCGAGGACATGGAGGACGACAGCATCGATGTTACCGGTGATGAAGGTGCCGACGAGGCCGAATCACCGATTCAGTTTGACATTTTGGACGACGACCAATGGAGTAGCATGAACAACGAATTGGACGATTTCCTGAACGTGAGTATATGCTTTGGCACCCCTCCAAATAACGGTCGCTAACGTACTTAGGAATCTGACACCGATGGCGGGAGTGCTTCTGATTCTGAGAGCGTTCGATCGGCAGACGGCACGCGTTCCGAGAAGACGAAGACGAAGAGGAAACGCATGACGGCAACCGAGGCAAACGATGTGAGCGAAGATGATAGCGATGCTAGCGTAAAGAGTACGTCGTCTCGGCTGCAAAGGAAAAAACGGCGCACCATGGAGCGAGTCACATCGCTGACAAACGTGGAAAATGCAGAGAAGTCGTCCGGCCTTCCTAGTCCCGAAACCACGGGGCCCGAGGAAGAGCATGGCGACAATGAAGGCAAGACGTTTGATCCTCAGGGTGAGGGCCCTGACTTGGACTCCGACTTTGACGACGGCTTGGAGGCTGCCATGATGGACGAGTTCGAGAAGAGTGCGAGTGAGGACTAGTTTTCGGATCTTTTGATGTTTGGTTCTTGATTTGCATAGCGATGGAGTTTGGCATCACGGCGTTGTTCACTGTAGGCAGGGTTCGTTTGGGGATATTTGTATATTTGTTCAATCAGCGGGCATCACTGGCGCGCTCTCCATCATCCTTGGGCGATTGCATTTAGATAGGCCAATCAGATAGCCTCGAAACAGAGGTCAAGCTCTTCTGCCTGATGGAAGCTGTGCACCGATGACGGACACCCGGATGAGCTGGAGGTGACGCTGCATCCCAACTTTTTCTAACCCGAAGCAGAGAAAGAGCCCTGCAGCTGCCAGGCGAAGCGACCCCACTAGAGCTACGCCACTGGTGGCGGTGCATCTCAAGATTGGACCCGCAAGCATAACTTGGCCACTACTGGTAGATGTAGAGTTACAGCTGACCAGCTTCGTGGTATGCGGACTGCAGCTTGAGTCCGATGAGGGTGTAACATATGTCCAAAGCAGCGTGATTGGCGTGGGGCGAGGCGTGAGGCTGAATAGCAGTCGTCGGCGGATCGATCGCGCTCTCCACAAGCCCACCCCCGCCGGTCAAACAAGGCAGCAGTCTGCACCCTGTTCTTGGTCGCCTTGTATCTTGCTTCTTTTATACAGAGCTGTGGCGGCACGGTGGGAAGCTCGCTGCATTCGTCGAGACCTGCTGTCCGCTCACCACTCGCTGAACGTGCGGCGATTCTCGTCACCTCCGCTATCATATAACAGGCGCGGGGCACGTCGACAAAGCTGCCCACAACGCCAAGAAGGTACCAAGATGGCCCGAATTAGCTTTATGGACCTCTCGGTCGATGTCAAGACACTTATTCTGGAACACGTAAGTATGCGATGTGGTGGGGTGGTGGACAGCCACAAGATAACTAACGCTTGCCGTCCAGATCACCCGCCCCACCGACCTCAAGAATGTCTGCATCACCTGCAAGCAGCTCCATGAGATTGCCGTACGCTTCCTCTACCACGAAGTCACCCTCGATGTCGGCTCGTCGAACGACACGCGGCTAGGCGCCTTCCTGAGCCCAAGGAACATCGGCCTAAAGCACATCCGCAAGCTCGACATCTACCTCGCCGATGTGCTCGACAAGTGCAACCAGATAAACCAGGCCAACTTCGCGATACGCATGATTCTCGAGCTGCTGCCGGAGAATATACTGGAGAAGTTCTCATGGCATCCGTGGTCGCCGTTCAACCATGACAACCTGATTCTGCTGTACAAGAAGCAGAAGTGCATGAAATGGATGGAGGGCATTGCGCTTGAGAAGAACTGCCTGAAGGAGCTTCAGGCGATTCCGAACTTTGAGCAGACGTTCCAGCATGTGCGGAAGCTTGGCCTGTATCCGGACTCTAAAGAGGTGTTAGACCTCTGCCACGTGCTGCTCAAGAACTCGCCAAAGGTGGAGAAGATTACACTGCACGCATCCTTTGAAGAGAACGAGTCGCCGATTGAGCCCCGCGAGCTCAATGATTCCAGTATCGAACCAGGACTGATCACGTCGACCATGTTCAACCATATGCGTCCTTTCGACAAGTGCACACCGCTGGCTCTGAAGGACATCACACTACAGAAGATCAACCTGCGCTATGCTGCATCCACATACTGCAAGTTCATCAACTTCCGGTCTGTCACGTCGATCAAGGTCTTTGCTTGCGCAGGCGCCGACGCCCTCCTCGCGGAGTTGAGCAGGAGCGCATTGCTCCCGGACAGGCTGGAGACACTAGAGTTCAAGCACGACGACAACAACGAGCAAGACGGGCTCGGCGCTTTGGATGGCTTCATGTGCTTGGTCTCCGGCATCCAAAACCTCACAATCGACCTGACATATGCGAAGAGCCTGCCAGCGGCTGCTGGGATTATTCGGCACGGCAAGACATTGAAGCAACTGAATGTCCATGCCAGCCGCATCGAGGACTGCGACGAGGAGCTAGTCTACGATTACTTGTCTTTCTCGCAGATCTGCAAAGAATGCACCCTTTTGGAGCAGGTTTCCGTCGCGTTCCCGGCAGTCAGCGTCATTCGCAGCAAGCAAGATTCCTTCATCAATTTTGAGGTGAGTACAATGTCACGTGTTGGCGCGTTTCCGTCCCTTCACCCATCCTCTCGCTTGGGTCGACTTCGGATGCTAATGCTAATTTCAACGTCATCAGAATTGCTTGGGCGATCTGCCTAACGTCGTCACTTTGAACATCACGACTTGGCCAAACAACCAACCTTCTTCGTCTAGACTGCCGCGGAAAGTGTACGAGCACCTCCTGCAAGGCCTTGCGCAACAAGGCTTCGAACGCTCTGCTTCCCATGCCGTCGCCCAAAAGCGTTCTTCGAAGCTCGCCATCATTGCTTGGGGCTCGTCGGACAAGGTGTATGATCGCGAGGATAGTCAGAACCAGCTCATCTTTGTCAAGGGCAAGCAGATCGATCCGCTAGGCAATGAGAAGTTCACGGCCGTGCAGATTGGATGGTGTTTGAGGAAATTTGTGGACGCTGGGCCCAAGTCGGACATCTTGGACTTTTCGCTCTCTAGGTCGTGCAAACCTCCCTGTCGGTAAGTGGGCATAGTCGATGTGCGTTGAACGAACATGCTGACTTTTTATAGCGACGATCCCACAAGTGAGGATTCCGACTGACAGACACGAGGCACATGGTAAGGTTAACAGGCGTCATTTTGGAAGAGGCCATGGGCGGTGAGGAGGATATGTATGGGGGAGCACGGGAGGAAAAGGCTTACTATGCCGGTGGGTTTCCGGACATTGGTAGGCATTGGTAGGTTGGATCAAATCAAAAGGCTGAGGGAAGGCATGCAACGGTTTGGTACATCACTAGATACTATTATCTTCCTTATGTAGGTATTATTGTACTTCAAAAAGCCGTTGGCGGGGAGCTTGGCGATTTGAAGCGCCACATGATCTGCAGCTCGAACGTTGATCGTCACAGGGAATGGCGAGGCTCCCATTGGCTGGCTGGCAGAGGTGACACGCATCCCGAGAGATGCAACTTGGACTGGCAATTGAGGTCGTTTACAACATAACTGCCGATAGCCAGATGCATGAAGACCCACAGGCAGACCCTAGCAGGGACTGACGTTGTTTTCCTGGGTAGTTGAGTGATGTGGTGATGGATGGCTTTGGGTAAGGAGTGATCGCAGCTTCTCAACAATCCACCCTTTTTTTCGCGCCAGCACATGGGCATTCTTGTATCGTGGCGCGGCCATCATGAGTTAGGCATAACCCACAACTCGAGCTGCCAAGGATAAATAGAAATACACGCGACGAGTCGTACACGGTGAAAAGGTAGGGTTAAGCATTGCTTTGTCTCTTGAACAGTGCACGCGGTCGAACTCGGCGACGAAGGCGCGAGGATTGACGGCAACATCTCCATGCTCGCCTCCAATCCAGTTCACTCCGACTCCTCGGCCTCCGACTAGCCTACTAATCAATCCCGCCACAGAGAGCTCTTCCTAATCAATCCATTCGTCGTTGCGGTAGATCATCGGTATCGGTTCGCATCCGTGATCGCTTGCACCCATCACCCATCACCGCCTGATGTCTTCGCAATATCCTCCCCCGCCCGGCGCGGAAGATCCGCACTACACGCCCATATATCCTGCGCCGGTGCAGAAGAACGCGCACCAGCAGCAGCTTGGACTGAACGGGGGCGTAGGGCCTGTGGGAGCTGGCGGCGGCCCTGGATCTGGACCGGTCGGAGGCCAGCGCATGGGCGTATTCCACGACGTGTACCCGAACATCGAGAACATCAATGAGGTGCTGCAGCAGCAGGCGAATCACGCGCTGAGCGATCCGAGACTGGGCGCGCATCCGTCGTCGCAGGCAGCGCATGGCATGGGCGCAGAGCAGCAGCAGCAACAGCAACAGCAGCAACAGCAACAACAACAACAACAGCAGCAGCAGCAGCAGCAACAGCAAAAGACGAATCGGCTGAGAAAGGCCTGCGATTCTTGTTCTATTCGGAAAGTCAAGGTAGGTCGTCCTGGCGGAGGTGTTTTTTTTTTGGGGGGGGGAGGGGGGCTTGTAGGGCATATAGCTGATCCGATGCGCAGTGCGACGAAGCTGGTCCCCCGTGTCGAGCCTGCGCGTCTCTCGAAATCCCGTGTACCTTCGACCGACCGAGCCGCCGACGAGGCCCTCCCAACCGCCATGCCGAAGCTATTAAGAAGAAGCGCCGTATGGACGAGGGCATGGGCTCGGAAACCTCGAATCCAGCGTCGCCGACCAATGCTGCCCACGCGCTTGCCCAGCTGTCCACCCTCCCTCCACAACTCTCTGCCGAGTCGATATGTCCTATTCCTACCATGAACGCGCTGATCGACGACTTCTTCACCTACATACATCCACTATGCCCATTCCCCCACGAACCGTCTTTCCGAGAAGCCTGGGAAAACCGCGAGGACACGAGGAATCCGTCGTTCCTGGCACTCCTGGCTTCGATGATTGCCGTGCTGGTGGCCTCTTTCCCGCGGAAGCCACGGTTACATCTCTCCAAGCAGAAACGCGACTACTATCCGTCGCATTTGTCGCTGGTGGCAAAGTGCAGGGAGGTTTGCGCCCAGGCGCGTGGAGTGGGGTATCTTGATAAGCCTCAGCTTAATGTATATGACGCCTGCACGAGTTACTTCTTAGGATTAGTTGGCGCGTATGTGTTCCAGTGGCGGCAACTACGGCTGTACTTTGGAGAGTGTTTGACCATCATACGGTCGCTTGGTCTTCACAAAGCGCAAGATCAGGGGTATACTCAGCTGGGTGGATTGCCCGAGGCAACAGGGTCGAATGGTCCGCGATTTGACGGTTCTCGAGATCTCAAGCTGGATAAAATCACCGAGCAGATTGGTCGAAGGGTGTTCTGGACAATCTTCGTGGGTGTGCGAACCATGCAACAACTCGGCGCATCGTTTGGCGAACTGAACATTCTTCCCTCGACCCCGTCTGAACCACTTCCTCCACTCCCCCTGGAAGTGGACGACGCATGCATATTTCCTACCGAAATACATCCTCAGCCCGCCGGTATCGTCCCAGAAGTCACAGGCTTCAATATTAATGTACGCATCTACCTCTCATACTCATCTTTATCGACGACAGAAATGGCCTACGGGATCGACGAACTCTTCGACTGGGACCGACAGCAGCGCACGATGGACGACTGTCTCCAGCGCTGTAAACAAACTCTAGACAATATCCCAGACTGTCTACAAGTCCACAACAAGAACCGTCAAAGCGGCACCTTCGGCCAGCGGAAACAACCATACTACCCCCCAATGCCAGAGTTCGTAGGCATGCGCGATCCCGCACTCAACGGCTTCCATGGCCATAGCCCCGAATCTCAGGAAGCGCGCCGCATATCGCAGTATGAGATCCAGAAAGCGAACGTCTACGCCACCCACCTGAGCATACGAAGTTATATTGTCGAGAAATACTTCGCCTTGTTAGAAAAATCCAACAACGCAAGGACGCAGATGACGCTGCAGAGTTCGCCTGGCGCGCCAGTGTCGGGGTTGGATCGCATGGTGTCTACGTCTGCGTCTGCAGCAGAGGATCTGGAGCGGAGGATGAATGAAGAGAGGGAACAGGTCGTCAAGGACCTTTTGGTGGTGCTGGGAAGTATCGACATGGTCAACATGGAGCCTAATGGTGACAGTTTCGTAAGTCCATCTCCCCAGTCCCATGTATCCATTCTAACAGACAACAGACACAGAAAATCCGCTCCATTGCCAGCACTCTCCTCGACGTTCCCAAAGAGCGCAAAGGCTCCGTTGCCCTACAGCACCAAGACTACCTCTACAAGTTCCTTGACATACTAAGTAAGTTGGAGCGCATCAGCCCCGAGACGAGTGATGTGAATGCCATGGCCAGTACGGATGTGGATGATGAGGCGGACTTGAGACATTGGGCAGATCTGAGGGACTACCAGTTGAAATTCCAGGAGCAAGGGGGGATTTACGGGTTTTCGTGAAGGAGGTGGTGAAGCTGAATGGAAAGAGAACGGAAAGAGAGAAAAAACGTGAATTGTGAGGAAAGGGGCTTTCATGCCAACCCCCTCATGGTGGAGCGAAACCAGCTTCATGCCTGATGCGGCTCTCCAAGTACCTTGACAGATTGGCTGACTAGCCACGACATCAAACGTCTGGTGGAAGGTGGCGTAAAGGCGGGGAATAGAAAAAGAGACAAAACGTGATGATTTTGCAGTCTTGACAGGTGGGAGGGAGTAGAAGTGTCAATCGATCGAGGCCTATCTAACGTTAGGTAGTTGTCGCTCTTGATATCATTGGTTCTAGTTGTGTGTGTGAGGGAACCTGATATTGAGGTATCTATCTATAAATGCTCATAGCATACTTTCGGCAACCTTCCATTCCCACGCTGGTGTGTTGTTCGTCTATCACCATGTACATGTGATCTTGCGGTCGTCAAGGGAACTTTCTCAGTCGTTGTACATGCTATTGATTTCTTAATCCTCGTTTTTAGTGAAGTACACATTTTTAGGCAGGCCAAGTGTACAGATACATACATACACAGGGTATCAACCACTCCTCTCTTCCGTTCACCATGTCAATCACTACATACTCGTACTCGTACAAGAAGAGAGAGATTCTCCACCCCACGTTACTTCCACCCGTCCCTCACAAACCCCTACCCACCCACCTACGGCACAACGACGACCCCCAAACTCCCCGCCTGCGCCACCACACTCCTACACAAACCCTCCAACGCCAACCCCGCCAACCTCCCCTCACTCTGCTTAATCCTCGCAATCTCGAAAACATGTTTCAAACTCACAGTGCCCACGGTGCCCAACGTCGCATTCCCGTTCGTCGGACTACTACTCCCCGACTTCCCCTTCTGGCCCTCGTGGTTATTCATCGGTCCCGGAACATTTCCTGCGCCACGGATCTTGTTCTTGATGGCTGGCGCGCCGGCCGCGTGGAGCAGCAGTGTCGCTGTGGGGGGTGTGCGGAGTTGGAAGTGGAAGGAGCGGTCCGGTCGGACGGTGATGAGGGCCGGGATGGGCGTGCCGGGTTGGTAGTGTGCGGTGCGGGCGTTGAACTCCTGTTGGTGGGGTGGGGGGTTAGGTTAGCTTGGGGTTGTATTCGTGGTGTGGTGTAGTGAGGATGTGAGAGTGTGAGATGAGAAGGATGGATTTCGGGTTTGCGCTCATGTATTCCTCTCCCCTCCCCCCGCACTCCATAGCGTTCTCGGGATCTCGGCTCTTTGCAGCTGCAACAATGGATCTTTTTCCTTCTCTGTTCCACTTCCGCATGTCTTGAATGGTGCAATGGTGTACTCACCTTGCAAAAATCCATACTTTTCACACCTTTACTACCCAGCGCAGGACCTACAGGCGGCGATGGTGATGCCTGCCCCGCTCCCACTATCAATTTGACAATCTGCTCTCTCGCCAACGCTTTCTTCGCCATTGTGAGGGGGTGGTGGTGGGTGAGGTTTCGAGTTGCGTCTTACACAGACTTACATGGATGCGCGGAGGTGTTTGCGGAGAGAGGCCGGAGGTTCGGCGGAATGATGATCCGGGTAGAGTTGGGACGGTTCAAAATGCCAATGGTTGCCTTTTTGTTAAACGGTAGTTTACTGTTTGATAAGTAAGAAACTGTGGTTTATGTTTGTTCTCGAGAGTGATGGTCAAGATAGTACAGAGGCTATATCAACGTTTCGTGCCGGTCAGCTCTATGGTAGCAACGGGATACTCAAGTCACTTTACGGATGAGCACTCAAAGTCGTAAGGTTCGATGGTTTCATTAGGTACGTGGGCCATTACTCCCATCATGCCGATCTATAATGCTAGGCCAGCGCCGCTCCATCGCCCCGAAGCCAGCCGTAGACTCCAAGCCGTATAAATGTATCGTACAGAGATCTGCACTGCCCATTCTCCTGCCAGTTCTTGTGAAGACCCGTATCCACCATGCTTTGGCTCAAACAATCGTCTCCAGCTCCCGCGCATAGCCCAACGCGTTTTCAATAACCTGGCCACTCGTCACGAGGATGTCTTTGCTTGAGTACTCGTCGTCCTGTGCTGGGAAATATATCCTGCTGTCCTTGACCACCCAGCCCAACTCCTTCGCGAAGATGACAACGGCGCCTTCTGATTCGAGGAAGAGGAGCGATTTGGCGTCGGCGATGGGGATGGAGGGGTAGGCCTTCTCGCTGCAGGAGGCGATCTCTTTGCGGATTGTACCAATGAGAACCTAGAAACATTAGTGTTCATGTACATGAAAGCATGTCCGAGAGCTCGGGATGGTAGGATAGATAACGACGTACCTCTGAGAACAAGCCAAACTCCTCACTGGGCACCCTCTCACTCTTCGTTTCTCCCCAAACCCTATCGTAGCTCCCCTCCATCAGCGCCCTCTCCAGTCTTATTGGATATTGAATGAACTGATCCTCCTCCAAGCCCTTCCCCGTCTGCGCGGCCGCCACCTCCAGCGTCTCAAGCAACGTATGGAACCCCGCATAATCGCCATCGCTCAACAGTAGCAACAGATACAGCCCCGTGATCTTACTCGCATTCCCGCCATCCTTTTGTAGGTCTGGTAGCGAGTAGAAGGGCTGTAGTTGCTGGAAGTAGCGGGTGAAGGTCACCGGGTCCTTCAGGCGGATCGAGACGATGGCGCCGATTTCGAGGGTTTCGCGCGCAAGAAGGAGCGCCTTGCGCGGTGTGTTTTCGGCGGGAATCAGGGCGTTGAGGTGCAGGAGAGCGACTTTGGCGCGGGAGAGGAGCGTTTGTGCTTGTGGGTATTTGTGTGACTGGAGAGTCTGCTGTAGCTGCTTGAGCAGGTCCTGGAGCTCCTTCTCGGCCATCGCGGTGGGTCGAGACGTGGTTGTAGAAGAAAGAAGACGGGTTGCGGTCGGTGGGGTAGATTCGAATTCTGGGTCTAGAGCTTTGGTAGCGGTTGTGGTCGTTGGTGTGCTGTACTGTGGAGGTGGAAGCTGTGAGCTCCGGCGAGGCTGTTGATAGGCCACCGATTGGTGCTTAGTCAGGTTCATCGGCCACGAACGGACCGGCGACGAGGTGACGCAATAGCCTTCAAATACTCGATTTCGAATGTACATGGTAATTATAAGGCCGATAATATGAATATGAATATGAATATGAACGATCAGAAATTCGATCTTTCCTCTTAAGCATTATATATGTTTGGTATCTGCGGTGGCCTACACAAAAGGGCCACGCGATTGGCTTAATTAGGTCCGGATGACCAGGCGGTCACATTGTGTCTCAAAGGTGTGAAGGTAACAATACTAGGCGCAAATTTCGTCCTTTCAACCACACCAGCCAAGGTCGGCTCCTGCATATTCAATACACAGGGCTGACAGCGGGCCGCACATTACGCCTATCTACCGACCAGGTACTACCTACATTCCCACACCACCGGGCCGGATGGTTATCTACACAGCCTTCCATTCGTCTATCGCCTCCGACCAAACCTCCCTTTACCGCCATTTCCCCCTTTGCTCTTGATCTTGAGCTTCTGATAGTTTGCGTGTGCGGTCGCTTTAATCTTACGTGCAGCCTTCTTGACCGCTCCGTCTTTTGTTTGCTTCAGCACATCTTTGTTTTCCTTGCCCATTTGGGATGGCGAAGATGCAGCCTTCTTGTTCTGGGCTTTTGCCTTCTTCTGCGAATGCGAGGCATCGCTAGCGTATTCTGAATCATCATCTGACGAGAAGTCTACCTCGCCCACGTTGCTGCCCGTGTTAATCTGCGTCTCAGGGACTGCGCTGTCCGGTTCGTCTTCATATATCTGGGTCGGCAAAGGCTCTGGTTTCGGAAAATGGGGCTTCACTATAGGGTTGTTAGCGATGATAAACCAGAAAACAAAGTTGAACTTACTGTTCACTCGTCGTGTTTGCCTCTTCAAGCCCCTCTTCTTCCAAATCTTCATTGGCTTGCCGTCCGGACCCGGGACTTCCTCTGCATCGCCCTCTTCATCTGATTCGGGGTGACGGTCAACACCCAAAGGCATCGCGGGTTGGCTATCTTCGACGGCTACGGAGAGCCTCTCCTGAAACGTCTGCTTCTTTGCCGTGGAGACGCCCATCGCTTCCATCTCGTCCATCTCCAGTTCGCGCATGATATCGGCGTCCTCGTCGAACCTCTCCTCTTCTGCCTTCTTCCTGGCCTGTATGACCTGGACAACGCTCAGACGGTTGAATAGAGTTGCCCGTTTCCAGGGGGCGATGCGTGGCGTTGGCTCATGATCTTCGTCAATAGGGGCTAGGTAAGCGCCACGGCGCAGGAAGGCAGGAGTTTGGGGGTATGTTGGCGAAGATGTCGGCGTGTCCTGCTCTGTCTTTGGCGGCGAAACCCATTGACTCAACATGAACTTCTTCGCACTCGACATCGGCGTCCTTGCCCATTTCCTTGTTGTCTCCGGTGTAGCTATTGTGTTGGTTTTGGCCGGTGTCTTACTTGGTGTCCTTAGGATGTTTGCGTCTATGCTTCCGAAAACTGTTCTGCTCTTGCTTGGCGTCGCTTCCGGTAGGTGATCGAACAGTCCAAGTGCTTTGCCGTCACGTTGCGGGGTAGGCCCGATGAAAGCAGGGGATGGAGACTGAGATTGAACGGGCGAGTCCTTCTTCCGCGGCGTTGTCACATGTGCTTCCGTCTCCGCACGCTTTGTTTTCTTTTCTGCACTCGTCTGAGGGGCATTTGCCTCGCACTTCCTCTTCAAAGATCTACTCTCTTCGGCTTTTGCTGCTTCTCGTGATCGGTCGGCGTCGTGGGCGGGAGTTCGAGGGTCGTGTTTGCCTGAGAGAATGGTTCGAAGCTTGTTGTATTCCTTGTACTTTTGCGCTGCCGATTGTTAGATGTATTTCATTGCTTTCGGGATATATCAGTGCTTACCTATCGTATCATCGACTTTGATGTCTTCGCGCGCGGGTTTGCGGCCGTCATGCGTCTTCTCGAACTTTACTTCCCAGGACTTGAGATCTGTCCGAAGCGCGTTGCAGCGCTGCTCGATCTCGGGATTGCTCATGGTGTGGTTGTATATATCTAAGATGGCAGAAGGGAGAAGCACTGCACAGGGTGAGTGGGTGGGTTGAGAGATGATCGCGGGACTATGGAGTAGAAATACACGGGGACGCGAGACGCGAGAACGCGGGAACGCGAAATGTTAGCGCGCACAGGCCATCAACCAGGATTCCAGCCTTGCCGTTTGCACTTCGGCAAACGGACAAAACATCTTATTAGAGGCCAGCTCCGCAATATGCATAAGGGCATAAAGCATGTGTGTATATTACAGATACTATTCACAGACTCCCGCTGTCGGAGCTCGATCTCATGCGCTGATGCTAATCCAAATCCCAAGCTAAAGAACCCATATCTAGCACCATATCTAGTAGTGAATAGCTTTGTCATAAGTCGCCATGGCGGCCTCCTTGAAGGCTTCCGACAGCGTGGGGTGGGCGTGTGATGTTCGTGCAACGTCTGCAGACATGTTAGCATCTCTTTTCACAAGACTGGTGCAATCGTTCGACTTACCCTCGGAGCTGGCACCGTATTCGATGGCAAGCACACCCTCGGCAATCATCTCACCTGCGTTGGGGCCGATGATGTGAATGCCCAATATCCGGTCAGTCTCGGCGTCTGAGAGCATCTTGACGAAACCGAGAGTATCGAGGTTGGTTTTCGCTCTGGAGTTGGCGGAGAAGGGGAAGCTTCCCACTCGGTATTTTACGCCAGCCGCCTTGAGCTCCTGCTCATTCTGTCCGACCCAGGCAACTTCGGGATGCGTGTACATGACGGAGGGAATGGCTCCGTAGTTGACGTGGCCGTAACCCTTGGTGAGGTACTCAACTGCGGCAACGGCCTCCTCCTCGGCCTTGTGTGCGAGCATAGGGCCAAAGGTGACGTCTCCGATTGCACGGATGTGCTGAATCTTGGTGCGATATTCCTGGTCAATAATCAAGCGACCTCTGTCGTCGGTCTCGAGGCCAATGTTTTCGAGTCCGAGGCCGTTGGTGTATGGACGACGACCAATGGCGCAAAGAACGACGTCGGCATCAATCTGAGCATATTAGCCAATGGCGCGACAGTGAAGCTTTAAAACACGCACACTCTCTTCCTTGCCACCCTTGGCAGCTTCGGTGCTAATTGACACGCCCTCGCCTTCCGCATCCCCCTTGGTGACCTTTGTGTTGAGCTTGAAAATGATGCCCTGCTTTGCGAGGATCTTCTGAGTCTGCTTGGCGACCTCAGCGTCCATTCCAGGACCACCAATCTGGCCCAGGAACTCAACAACAGTCACTTCGGTGCCCAATCGAGACCAGACGGAGGCCTATGTGAGTCAGTATAACCATTCCATTGCCGACGTCGAATAAGTGCCTCACCATTTCTAGGCCAATGATACCGCCACCAATGACGGTCATCTTCTTTGGCACCTCCTGCAGCGCAATGGCGCCGGTGCTTGTAATGACCTTCTTCTCGTCGATAGTCAAGCCGGGGAAAGGCGTGGCCTCAGATCCAGTCGCAATGAGGATGTTCTTGCCCCGCACGGTGGTCTCTCCACCCTCAATGAGGTTGACGGCAACAGTGTGTTCGTCCTGGAATGCGCCAGTGCCCTTGATATATTCGACGTTGTTCTTTTTGAACAAAAACTCCACACCCTTTGTCAAACCCGAGACCGAAGTATCCTTCGCTTGCATCAGAGCCTGGAGATTGAGCGTGACCTCGCCGACTTCAATGCCACGGTGCTTCGTGTCGTGCAGGATCTGGTGGTAAAGCTGCGAGTTGTTCAGGAGCGATTTCGAGGGAATACAGCCGACGTTCAAGCAGGTTCCGCCGAGGGCGCCGCGCTTCTCAATACATGCGACCTAGGCAATCTCTCAGTTCCAATTCTTCAGTCGCAAGCATTGTGATGGCGAACCTTCAGGCCAGCCTGGCCAGCCTTGATGGCCGCAACATATCCCGCCACGCCGCCGCCGATGATAACGAGGTCCTTCTCCTCTGTCTCACAATTAGCCTTCGTTCATCCGCAAAGCCCAATGCAATGCGACTAACCAGCCTCGGATGCGTATCCACGTTTTGACCTGCCCTGGAAGTAGATGTTGGATGCGCAAAAGGTGCTTCGGGTGATGGGCGTAGGCCGTACAGCCCGGGGCAGGGCGCGAGGCATGATAGAACGGAACATGATGAAGAGTGATAGCCGAGGGCAGAGGCCGCGATGTGCACGGCGCAATGGGCTCGAAGGGGTGAGTGGGATGGAGGGGATAGGTGGGATGGGTTGGAGGTGTTGTTGAGCTTCACGGCGGATGGCAAGCACAGGCTCTTTTTGCGGAGCACGCCCGGGGCGACGGCTAGAACGGTGTGGCGCGATTGGTCAGCCACAAATCGCCGCTGCTGCGAAAGAACATTTGAATGTTCACGCATCACGCAGACAAAAAGATTCTTGACTTGGGTCACGTTGTATTATTCGTCTAGCGATCCTCTCAGACGCTCTCCTCTGCCGGTTCATCGCGATACAACCCTTCCTGGACTGCTCTATTCTCTTGCTCTCGGCGTTGACTTTCTACATCAGCAGCCCACAATGCCGAACTCGCTGCGGCAGTCAAGAGGAAAAACATGCTTGCCAACGGTATCAGCTGTAGAGAAAGATACACTGTGCCGTACCTGATATCGTTAGCTTAGCAATATCGGCGTGTTCAGACATAGGTACTCACCAAGTGTACTGATACCTCGTCCGTTTGACAAATGCATTCCTCTGCTTCTTGTCAAACCCCCTCATATTATGGTACCTCCAATGCTGCAGCGGCCCAGCCCGATATCCCGTCAGCAGCAAGAATAGTGGCACTCCGACGTATGGCACGAAATTCAGCGGCAGCAAGACGATGAACTCTGCGATCTGGCGAAAATTGAACGGTCCGTACACGGACGACTTCGTCGGCTTTCCAAGCCGGCGCACCGGATCATTTAATGTTTCGTCGGAGACTGGTCGGAACTGGCTGACAAGGTCCTCATAGCCCTTATGAATGAGCACTGCATCGAAGACGTCGACTTGCGATTCATCGACCAAGAAGGTTTCGAAGAGTATTGCTACCGCAGCGGCTCCTTCTCCTAATACTAGGAATGTCCCGTTTACCCATGCGCTACCTGTCTTATGGAAGAGGGCAAGGAAGGCGACTTGTGGGAGGTAAGTCCAGAAGAAGAGATTAAGGAGCACGAAGGCGCTCAGTAGAGTCGCGGGGATGAGACGGGCTTTGAGGAGTGGGTAGAGGTATGGATGGCTTATGAAGAAGACGACGCCCTGTTGCCTATGTTAGTAGTTGCCATGCCGTATTGGTCGGAGAGTGCAAGGTACCTTGAGCAGGTAAATACTTGCTATTGTGTTTTCCCATGTTGGCCGTAGTACGACCCTCTGTATATTCTCAAGCATTCTCGGCGCCATGTTGGATGTGACGGTGGAGTTGAGGTTGCAGATGTTGAAGATGTAGGGTCTAGTGCGTCATCGAGAGCTTGGACCATGTTCGTTCCGATGCGATTCCGTTGGATACATCGCAGCACATCGGACATGCCGAGCAAGTATGTAGGTAAGATCGAATAGTATTCTCGATCCTGTCTCCAAATTTTACCGCGACCCTGCCTTATCTGTTCAAGCCTTTCCTCGATGTACTTCAACCCGTCCGCTAGCTCCTGGGTACGTTCTGGGCTTTAAGATCATCACACGGCGGCCTGTATCAGCACTCCTGTGGGCTGACATTTACTGACTTGCAATTTTGAATCTTAGAAATCTGACGGGTCATGCGTCAACCCGGCAGTCGAGCCGTTCCATCGAAAACTACCAGACTACAACACGACTCCACTAGTCCCTCTTCCAGACTTAGCAAAAGAGCTCGGCCTAGGACATGTACTTCTCAAAGATGAATCCAATCGTTTCGGGCTGCCCGCTTTTAAGATACTGGGTGCTTCTTGGGCCGTATACAAAGCTGTCGCATCGGAATGCGAACTCCCACTCACTTGTGCACTAGGTGATTTAGGAGCATCGGCTAGGGAGAGGGGAGTCAGACTGATCAGCTCTACGGAAGGAAACTGGGGCAGAGCAGTAGCGAGGATGGCAAAACACCTCGAGATTGCGTCCGTCATTTTTGTCCCCGAGTTTATGGATCGAGCAACTCAAGACAGAATATCGAGGGAGGGAGCTAAACTTGTCGTCGTGAACGGAGACTACGACAAGTCGATCGAGGTGGCACGCATGGAAGCTGAGAAAGAAAACAGTCTTTTAGTCATGGACGTGTCGTGGGAAGGGTACGAAGAGATTCCACAGGTTAGTGCCCTTATTTTCGGAGCCATGCATGTTGACACCTGCAGTGGGTTGTGGAGGGTTACTCCACGATGCTCGCCGAAACGGAACAACAGGTGCATGAGCTGAAGGCCGGCCTAGTGACCCACGCCATAGCATCGGTCGGTGTAGGGTCCTGGGCTCAGGCTGTAGCATTGCATTACAAATCGGAATCTCGCTCAGCATGTGTGATAGCGGTGGAGCCGGATACGGCAGCTTGTCTCCAGACGAGTCTCAGGGCTGGAAAGATAGTGCCCATCGAGACCAGGCATACCATAATGAACGGCATGAACTGCGGTACTGTATCGTACACGGCCTGGAAGGTCCTCAAGGATGGTGTGGATGCGTGCGTTGAGGTGACAGATGTGGAGGCACATCAAGACCTGCAATACCTACATGTGAAAGGAGTGAAGAACGGACCGTGTGGTGCTGCTCCGCTAAGTGCGCTGAGGAGGCTTACACGGGAAGGGAAGTTGGGGCTCGGGAAGGAATCGATCGTCGTCCTGTTCAGCACGGAAGGTGCGAGGGAATATGACGTCCCAACGTAGCCCATAAGATAAATCTAATGTGAGTTGAGTCGCGCTAGCCCAAACAGACACACACGTGACTACGCGTCGCGGGCTAGAGGTCGCGTGAATTCACAACGTGTCGCCACAACCACCATTCCTCCCACATCAACCCAACCAAATGTGAGTGCACGATTCCTATTATCTATGCTATGTACTGACTCGCCAGGCATCGACCCAAACCCTTCGTAGACGGGACCCCTTCCGCAAAACCGACTAGACTCTACGGCACGCCTGCCTCTGCCGATCGCCTTCACAAACCGTTCAAATGCCCCGGCTCGGCGGCGCCGACACGCGCGGCAGACAAGCCAGCAAGAAAGAGAAGGAAGGTCAATTATGCAGGTGCAGATGGAGAGCATGAAGAGGACAAACCTTACTCCAATGACGATCGGCTGGCGCTTGCCACACGGGACGTCAACCGCTTCCCAGTGTTCAAACCCAAGGACAAGGGCACTGCCTTCAAGGCGAAATTCATTGTCCCTCTGAAATTGAAGGATACTGAAGGCTACAATGCCTTCCGCCCGGCGCCATTGCTGGGCATGCGGCAGGGTCGGGTTCTCGTCGCACGACCACTCCACGATCCCAGCGGAGAGTTCGCAATCGTCCTGTACGACCCAACGGTAGATGACAAGCCGGTTGCGAAAGAGGTGGTGGAACCAAGGCTTAGCCAAGAACAGAAGAAGGATATGGACGTACCTATAGTGCACAAGAGTCTTGCAGATATCCTGGGTCTGAAGAAGAAGGTCGATAACGAACTTCCAAGGGTGCCTGTGGTAATAGATCCCAGGCTAGTCAAGGTCCTTCGTCCGCATCAGGTCGAAGGTGTCAAGTTCTTGTATCGCGCAACAACAGGATTGATCGACCCGAATGCAAACGGCTGCATCATGGCGGATGAGATGGGTTTGGGCAAGACGCTACAGTGCATCGCGCTGATGTGGACGCTACTGAAACAGTCACCCGATGCTGGCAAGCCTACAATTCAGAAATGCGTCATCGCATGCCCGTCTAGTCTAGTGAGGAACTGGGCGAACGAGCTTGTTAAATGGCTGGGCAAGGATGCTATCACACCATTCGCTATCGATGGAAAGGCATCTAAGGACGAGCTCTTGCAACAAATCAAACAATGGAGCATTGCATCTGGTCGCTCCGTGGTAAGGCCCGTCTTGATTGTCTCCTACGAAACTCTTCGGTTGAATGTTGGAGAGTTGGCCCAGACACCCATCGGTCTCCTCTTATGCGACGAAGGCCATCGATTAAAGAATGGCGAGAACCAAACATTCACTGCGCTCAATGGACTGAACGTCCAGAAGCGAGTCATTCTTACCGGCACACCTATCCAGAACGACCTCTCCGAATATTTCGCCCTCCTCAACTTCGCCAACCCAAACTATCTCGGCACACGCAATGATTTCCGCAAGCATTACGAGCTCCCCATCTTGCGAGGTCGCGATGCCAATGGTACAGATGAAGACCGCAAGAAAGGCGACGAGCGGCTTCGCCAATTGCTTTCTCTAGTGAACAAGTTCATTATCCGGCGAACGAACGATATCTTGTCCAAATATTTGCCCGTCAAGTACGAGCACGTCGTCTTCTGCAACCTCGCACCTTTTCAAAGGGACCTTTACAATCACTTCATTCAGTCGCCAGATATCAAATCACTTCTTCGTGGCAAAGGCTCGCAACCACTCAAAGCGATCGGCATGCTCAAGAAACTTTGCAACCACCCAGATCTCCTCGACTTGCCCTCGGACCTTCCTGGAAGTGAGAAATTCCTACCCGATGACTTTGTTCCCAAAGATGCTAGAGGCAGGGACCGCGAGGTGAAGGTCTGGTATTCTGGCAAAATGCTTGTACTAGACCGGATGCTTGCCCGCATTCGCGCAGACACAAACGACAAAATCGTCCTCATCTCGAATTTCACACAGACACTCGATGTATTTGGCGCATTATGTCGCGCTCGCGGTTATGGTGCACTCCGTCTCGATGGCACAATGAACGTCTCAAAGCGTCAAAAGCTCGTCGACAAATTCAACGACCCAGAAGGTCCGGAATTTGTCTTCCTTCTTTCATCCAAAGCTGGAGGCTGCGGTCTCAATCTCATCGGCGCCAACAGACTCGTTCTCTTCGATCCTGACTGGAACC
Source organism: Massarina eburnea CBS 473.64 (assembly GCA_010093635.1). Classification (NCBI taxonomy): domain Eukaryota; kingdom Fungi; phylum Ascomycota; class Dothideomycetes; order Pleosporales; family Massarinaceae; genus Massarina; species Massarina eburnea. Next base: position 970,484 of record MU006785.1, read on the forward strand.
CTGCTGCAGATCAGCAAGCGCTTGCGCGTGTTTGGCGTGATGGCCAAAAGAAAGATTGTTTCGTATACCGCTTTATCACAACTGGTACCATCGAAGAAAAAGTTTTCCAGCGCCAGTCCCATAAACAGTCGCTTTCATCCTGCGTCGTGGACTCTGCTGAAGATGTCGAGCGTCACTTCTCAAGCGACTCCCTGCGAGAATTGTTCCAGTATAGAGATAATACAACGAGTGACACGCACGATACGTTCAAGTGCAAGCGGTGTAGGAAGGAGGATGGAAGGCAGATCATCAAGGCGCCGGCTATGCTTTATGGAGACACGAGTACGTGGAATCATTTTGTGAATGATGGGGAGACGGGTCCTTTAGGCAAGATACAGGATCTGCTGCTTAGACAAGAGACGGCGGAGAAGGAGGTCAGCGCCGTGTTCCAGTATATTAGTCATTAGATGACGAGGATATGGCCAGTGGTGTGGTACAATTGTTCAGCGCTGCAAGCGTGTATGCGTTGTATATAGCATTGTATGATTCTGGGCCTGGAGTTATATGTATGGTGATCTTATCGAGGTGGAGTTCACTAGCTGATGATTACGTTCGGGAAGTTATGCGGAGGTGCTAGGTCTGTTTATATTCTGGGATGACCACGCATGGGTAGGCGTCGTGGTGATGCAGTCTTTTACATGGGGACGTTAGCGCTTTGGATAAATATTATTTCGGCCTCCACAAGGAGTAACAAGCCTTCTTATCGTGACGTAATACAGCTGAACCAATAGGAAGCTACTTTCCGTTTATTTTTATGTGAAGACATGCAGACATGATGCAAGTACGCGCATACTAGCATACAAAATCTGAAGCCGACTAAGTTATGTGATAGGTTACTGCATTTATCTCCCCAGTTGCCCCGAACACCACCAATCCAAAACCTGTCCTAATGAATACAGAAAGAAAAAAATATACAGAAAGAAGTAACAGTAGGCTGTCTTGGAATGTCGTTAAACATCGTTTCTCGCGGTCCAGAAAATGGGGGCGCGAAACCTTAATCCCACTTCCCCTCTTGCGGCCTCGTTATGTCTTCGTCGCCCATCCAACGTCCCCATGTGTGCGACTCATGACTCATCTCACTACCCACCGCTCGTTGTGGTAATAGAAATTAGATAAAGGAAAATAAAGGATTGTACAAGTGGAAGGACTGCTTATACACCAGAGTCCTCCTCCTCAATGCCGACCGTGTCGGCCCAAGAGTGCCATGCTGAGCAGGTGTCAGACATGGTCTGTTGGTTGAGAAGAGCCGGAATCTCGGACTCGCGCTCAACGAATTGGAGAGCGAGACCTTCGGAAGTGTGCCATCCAATGTGGCAGTGCATCTGTTAGGTACACATTAGTTCAGTCCAACTCTAAAATAATCACCAGGATGCAAAAGGGAGGGGAGACTTACCAGCCAAGTACCAGGGTTGTCCGTCAAGAAAGCGATAACCAGGTAACCAGAAACCGGCAGATTGACCACATCCCTCCGAGGTGGGTTGACCAGGTTCAACGTCACTGAGGAGTCGTATGTCGCATCACGCTCAGCGGCGAGGACGAAGTAATCGTGACCGTGCAAATGGATGGGATGGGGCACTGCGATCGCACTCTCGATAACGAAATAGACCCACTTGTTCGCATCGGGAAGACTGTACACGTTTTCCGCGTCCTGGAATGTAGCGTTGCCTTCCATGATCGACAATAGCGATGGGTCGGCCCACTGGACCAGCATAGAGTTCATACCGATCTGCCACTTGAAGAGGTTGTTCTCATTTGTGCTAACAGAGACAGGAAGGTCGGAATCCTCAACGGGATCAACGACTGTTTGCGAAAGATGCGGAACGAGGCTTGCGATGGGCATATCGTCGCAGAGATCATTGGTCATATCATCGTAGGCGGTGCTGGTAGGAAGGCTGGTCGAAGTACTGTCGTAGCGAATGATGGCGCGAATATCAGCGCTGTTGTTGTTGGCCGAGCATTCTCCTTGAGGAACGGCGCGCATCCAGTAGTCGGTAGCATCCTGGTCGGCTTCGATGATGATGTCGTATCTCTGACCTGATGTGGGATAAGCATGTGGGGGATTCGAGGAGTGCAGTAGGAGAAATCTTACCCATAGTGATGTCTAGAACAGTAGCGTCGAAAGGAACGATGGGAACAAAGTCCATAGCAATGACCTTGAAAGAGTGTCCATCAAGGGCGAACTTGAAGTGAGTGTCGATGGCAGCATTGACGATGCGCAGACGGTAACTCTTCCCAGATTCGAAATTGTTCTCGTAACGAGAACCGCCATCTCCCCAGGTATTCTTTCCGTTAATGAGGCCGTTGTCTAGCGAGAAAGGACCGTTCGTCTCTGCGAAATTGTACTTCTCGTCCGAAGTCTGCCAAGTCCAGTCGTTGAGAACAATGGTGTCCAACTCTTCATCGTAGTTCGCTGTCGCCGGTCCATGGATAACCATGGGCCCGAAAACACCGTTCCACGCCTGAAGGGAGTAATGCGAGTGATACCAAGAAGTACCATACTGAGTCGCGCGCCACTCGTAAGTGTATGATTCACCGGGCTAATTTCTCAATTAGTATACGCTCCATACGCTGCCAAGATAAGTAAATGAGTAACTCACGGCAATAGGACACTGAGTAATCGAAGGTACGCCGTCTTCCTGATTCGTGTAGTTTTGGCGGATGCCGTGCCAGTGGATACCAGTGCCATTGTTCGTCAAAGAGTTCGTTACATGGATCCTGACGGTATCTCCCTGTATCCCGTTAGACCCACTTATCGCACTATTGAAGTTTCGAACTTGACATACCCAATTCGCCTCAATCCTAGGACCGGGCACACTGCCGTTGACAGCCAAAATCATGCGTTCAACGCCATCAGGTGCGGCGGTGGTATTAGTGACCTCAAACCAGTACTGGTGATGTTAGATTACAGCTGACAAAGAATGTAAAAGCGAGACGTACCTCGACGGTGACTCCAGTGTTGGGAACCTCGTCATAGTAGTTGGTGTCGATGCTGTAATCGCACCAAACGCTACGATCAGATGCAGTATTTCCAGTGCAAGCAGAAGCAGCGGCGGAAGAAGTGCTCGTTGCTGCTTGGGGAGCGGGAACAGCAGCAACTGCTGCAACCAGGCAAAAGAGTGTTCGTAAAAGTGCCATGATGACGAGAGTGAAAATTATTGGAAACGAAGGACACAAGCTATTTCAGTCAGAGAAGGAAGCTTCTCTCAAATGAATGAAGACAAAGAGTAGCGTACTGAGAAAGGATGGATCGTCCATGATATAAGTAGTTGACGATGTTGCTATGGTCGGAGGTATGATGCATGTAGTTCTCACCATTATTCTACCGAATCCCATTTTTGCAGCCAGGATCATGATCGTCTGCCCGCTTTGCGTTGATACCACACTTAATTTTGTCCTGACTGATGCATGTGCGGACGGACGGGACCGCATCCTAGGGCCCGCTTTCACCCACCATCACATTGCCAAGTATAGTAGCCAGCGTGATAACTACATACGCGAAGAGTCCACACGACTCCTGATGGTGTGCCACGATACCTTTCTGAGGCATACCCAGACGTTCACAGCCATGGCGGTAAATCTAAAAGAGAAATTGCTGCGTAAAGCATACGTACTCTTATCATACACCATGATATTTCCGTAGGCGCGGACTCCGTGTTGAGGACTACTGACTTCCACTCAACATGTAAAATGTATTGGAGGCGTCAAACGAAAGAAACGGAGCAGCTTGCCTCATCCTAGCGTTAATCTACGATGCGAGAACGGCTAGAAGCTAATGGAAAATATACGGGCCCAGTGATCTATCTTTACAGGTACAGACCCTGATACGCCCATTTGAAAGACTTGGCATATGTTTGTGAAGATGTGAAGGCAGGTGACAAACAAGCGAAGCTTAGGCCGGTGTGATTACCGTTTCAAAACGGTTCTGCCAAGTCAAATGTACACGAGGAAGAACATGTCATGCGTGCATGAAGTCCCATGACACAGGCAGATTGAATCGTTGTCCGCAAGCTGACGAAGGTGAATGTACGCGTCTTTCATGTTCCCTGTAATCTCATTTCGTACAAAACTCCTATCTCTTGACTTTTTCAGGTACATTACTCTGGCGACACTAGATATGATGGATTTTCATAGATCTATTAGATCCACGATTTCGATTTCAATGGTGCAGTAGTTGCAGTAGTGCTAGTAATGACTTACGGGTAGTGGATACATTTTGTAACAGAAAATGTGGCCCGTGCAGAGTGAACGTTCGGGGGAGATAGAAACAACGATCGAAACGTGCTATCCTCGATATGTACGCTGGGCCTTCCAAGATGTGTGAACTGCCAATAGCATAATGTTTAATCATGCAACTTTGGAGCCTCCTGTGGATTGTGGGGTCTAAGTGGACAGGATGGTGACGCGTCGTGAAGCGACCCCTGTCATATTACAGTGACCGGGCCCACCCGCGAGTCGTCAGATTCTTCCGAAAAATCCATATCGATGGTACCGAAATCAGATTCCTATGGTCTGAAAACAGTAACACAGCCGTGCAGACATCTCAGAGGCGGTTTACTCGGGCTAGTCAAAGCCAGGAAAGGATATGCAACCCTGTAATCAGAATTTTGTGCGAGGGTATTGGCTGCGCGAGTGACACCAAACAGTGGAGCGTCGTAAGCCTAACGTGTATAGCAACAACCCTAACTCCGTTGCTTGTCGTGCTTGTGATGCTTATTCTTTCTAACGCACGGTTTGGTCATGAAAAACCAGCGGATGCACCGGGTCCTGTTGGTCCGAAAGTCTGACAGTATAGTGAATACGGTAAACGATATCCAAGCACTATTGAATGAGCGATAAGAGCGAACCGCCGAAGTGTCGCGCAACCGGCGGCTGCATGTCATTGTCCACGTTAACCGCACGCTAGACAGGCTTTCCTGGTAGAGAGACTCGTCATCAACAGGACTGAAAAGACGGGCGAGTCGTCCAAACTCCTACGATTCCGGTTCGCGCATCGAGGGAGGAGAATTTGCCGGTGTATATCAAAGTCGGATGTCCATCGTAAAGTGATTTCGTTGATCACCGTTCCAATACTTTTTGTATTCAGTCGCTCATTCCAACTCTGTTCTTCAAGATGCTTTGCAAACTCTCACTCCTCGCCCTTGTGGCTGCGTCTGTTGAGACTGTTCTCGCTGCCGATGTGCCAAGCTTCAAGCTCTATGCGTATGGCACTGGCATCAAGTCAGGTCTCCGTTTGTTCTATGGCGATGGTCAGTTACTTTAAGGCGCGCCAACTATCAGACACTTACCAGTGTGGAAGGTCATGCATACGTCGGTCATACGGCCCCTACATTTGTGAAAGAGGCCGTCAACATCACCAGTGAGTTGCCAGTCTGATCGCTTTGAACCTTGACTCACGAACATAGTCACGGCGAACGAGAACAGCACAGAATTCGTTGCTGCCCCGGACGTCACCGTAGAGTGGGAGTCATCGCCAACTTTGTACGTCGATACCACTGCGGGAGCCATCAACCCTATCGGGTTCATTAAGCAGAATGAGACCCTTCCAGAAGGTGCTACTGCGATTGGCTTTGGTTTGTACGGTGGTTGGGCATACCACAGGCAAGAAGAGTCGGATATCCAAATGAAGTTCATTGCGACGCCCACGAATGAGACCGGCATCTACCAGTACGTATATCTCTTCTCTACTCTGTAGCTCGGCTGACAGCACGTAGGATCAAATGGAATGCCGGCGGTACTAAAACCGCTGACGATATTCCGATATCTTTGAGGACGCTGGCTCCGGTTTCGCTGGACAAGTGATGCGATACGCTCTTGGGCCATTTGTCGGACGGAATGTGGACAGCGTCGTAGGCGGTGCGGTGAAATGCGGTATGACTTCTCTTCGATTGTAACAAATTGCAACAATTTCCCTTCAATAGGCAAGGGTGCCGCGGTCTTCCCTGAGAAGCTCTCAGGGGGCATGACTCAGGATATGACTCAGGGTACGACCTCACGGCATCATGTAATTCTTTTCGGCGACTTTGCCTTCTTTTTTTTCTCTTCGCAATGTTAGATTTTTGTGGAAGTTTTTTGTAGTTGGGGAATTGTATGACATATATCGACGTTTTGCACATAGTCCCAAGTCGTGAACTAGCTCTTTCATCTGCGCAATAGAAGTTTTCACACCCGCATTATCTCTTGATCGAATGTGTGATTCAACGGAACGGCCTGATGTCCTACGCAGTCAACATGCGTATGAGACGGATCCGGAAAAACCAAAGTACCGACACTAGCCTAACTTAGATAGCTTGCGATCCCCGCGTCCAAGTTTACCTTTCACACCACCCTTTCAACCGCGCAACACACCCTCTACCCGCTACGTCGAACTTCTCGCCCGTTCATCAAGACTGGAAAGCCCACCGAAGACCCCTCGAGCACCTTCCCACACGTTCTCTGCATGTCTAAGCGACCGAACCCCGAGGATGTCTCCGTCGACTCCATTCGCCTACGCTCCCGACAAGCCTATCTTGAAAAACGCCAGCAAACTAAGCTTATTGAGCTGGAGAGACAGGTCGCAGAAGAAAGCGAAGAAATACGATCGAACCCCAACCTCAGCAAACGAGAACTAAGAGACTTCACCCGCAATCGGGAAACGCTTACCCTTGCCAAATCGCGGTTGGCAATCGATGAAGGGACAGATGGCTATCTACTACCCGACGCTGAGCTCAGCCAACGAAAAGAGGAGGTGCTCAACAAGCGACACAATGAATACAAGACAGAGAACGATCTTTGGGAAGAAGAGCAATCCGCGAAAGCCAAGGCTGCACAGGTGCAATCGTCTTCCAACAACGTCGATGACTACGAATTTGTTTTTGATCCAGCTCAAGAAGTTGCTTTCGTCTCAGATGGAAACTTCGCTGATCCCAAGAAGCAGGCGCTCCAGGCGCAACTGGATGCCGCAGAGCACAAGGCGAGGAGTATCGACGAGGTCCGCAAGAGCCTACCGATTTACGCCTATAAGGACCAGTTCGTTGAAGCCGTGGATCAGCACCAAGTCATAATTCTCCTAGGAGAAACCGGATCCGGAAAATCAACCCAAGCGATTCAGTTTTTGCGACAAGCTTCTCTAGATGGCAAGTTGGGGATTGACCCTTCTCTGAAGATTGCATGTACACAGCCCCGTCGAGTCGCTGCTATGTCCGTCGCACAAAGAGTAGCGGAAGAAATGGGCGTGCGCATTGGAAAGGAAGTAGGTTTTCAAGTCCGTTTCGAGGACAAGACCTCGGAAAATACAAAGTTAGTCTTTATGACCGACGGTATGCTTCTTCGCCATTGCCTCGCTAGTCCCGACTTCGCGGATTTCTCGGTATTGATCATCGACGAAGCCCACGAGCGCACGCTAGCTACCGATATCGTCTTAGGTTTGCTGCGTGATATCACCCGGTACAGACCGGACCTGAAAATCATAATCGCCTCAGCTACTCTCAACGCCCAAAGTTTCTCTCGCTTCTTCTCGGACGCGCCCATCTTTTCGGTGCCTGGCCGCAGTTGGCCCGTCGAAATATTCTCATCTTCTGCCAGCGAAGCAAACTACTTGAGCGCAGCTGTCACAACACTCTTTCAAATACACATCTCCACTGACGAACCAGGGGATATATTGGTTTTTCTGACTGGAGAGGAAGAAATCGTCGCTGCAGCACAAAACATTGAGGAGACAGCACGAAAGTTGGGCTCACGTTGCAAGGAATTGATTGTGTGCCCTATATATGCAGCGCTTCCGCAAGAAGAGCAAATGAAGGTGTTCGCCCCCACTCCACCCAAAGCTCGGAAGGTCGTCCTGTCCACGAACATCGCAGAGACATCCTTGACAATTGACGGAATACGATCGGTTATCGACTGTGGGTTCCAAAAGACCGATTACTTCCACCCTAGAACTGGTATGCAAACCCTAGTCATCGAACCAATTTCAAAAGCATCAGCAAATCAGCGTGCTGGTCGTGCTGGCCGAACTGGACCAGGTCGATGCTTCCGTTTGTACACTAAATTCTCATTCCACAACGAGCTTCCTGAGTCGACTCCACCGCAGATTCAGAGAGCTCCCTTGGAAAACACGTGTTTGCTTTTGAAGAGCTTGGGGATTGAGGATCTGATAAACTTCGACTTCATGGACCCCCCATCTCCAGATGCCTTGATTGCGGCCTTGGAAAGCCTTTATGAACAAGGAGCGATCGGTGCAGATGGCAGGCTTACCAAGCTGGGCCGTCAATTGAATGAATTCCCCATGGACATAAGGATGTCCAAGGCTATTGTGGCAGCCAATAAGCATGGTTGTGTGGAAGAGATGCTGACGATTGTTGCAATGCTGCCTGAGGCCAACTCACTCTGGATCTCGGTCAAAGACCGCAAGGTTCATGTCGAAGCTGCCAAGAGGCGCTTCATATCTGCTGAAGGGGGTGATTTTATAACCTTGGCCAACATATATGCCGCTTGGGAGGAAGCAGAATTCAGCATTCAATTCGCGAAAGAAAACTTCCTTCAACAAAAGACGCTGACTCGCGCCCGGGACGTCCGAGAGCAAATAAAACGGCTTACAGATCGTGTCGAGGTCGAAAGTTCGAGCTGTGGGCTTTCAGATCACGTAACCATCCGTCGAGCGCTTGTTGACGGTTTCTTCTCGAAAGCTGCTCGGATGGGCCGGGACGGTCAGTCCTACAGGACATTGAAGGGTGCAGGTGGGCAATCCATTTTCATTCATCCCTCAAGTGTTTGCAATGAACCCACATCAAGACCCAAATGGATGATATTCTTCGAACTCGTCCAAACCTCGAAGGACTTTGCCCGCTGCGTCTGCCCAATAGAGCCCGCTTGGTTGGCAGAGGCAGCGCCTCACGTGTATAAACAGGAGGACCTAGAAAAACTGGGCATGGATAAGAAGATATCGAAGGGAAAGGGAAAGGTGGGGGTTGATGGTCGATGAGTTGTGGAAATGACGAGGGCGAGCACTGTAAAATTGTCTTGTCTGCCGGTAAGAGTGTTGGGATGAAAACTGCTCATATGATACCCCTGTATTTCGATGTACGATAGCTTTGAAATTTGCACGTGCTGCCATTTTCTCGTATCCCCTACCTAGGCTTTGTAGCAGTAATGCCGGCACCCAGGAGATAACACTACGCAAGCGGTTATTTAGCAACCACACTCCTAAAACTGACGACTAGAAAGGAGAGCATATTATAATGATGAATTAATAAAAAAAACTTTTAAGTACATGCAGAACTCTAAGAACATGCAGTCCAAAATTACGTCTTGGGAGAAGGGAGACTAGCACTTCAAAGAGCCCAGCTCCTGTAATATTGAGGTAACTAACAGCGATATCATTTTATCCACTATATTTCCCACCACAGTAGATGCACGCATCGCAAGACAGAAACAGCAACCTAGCAAGCGACACTGGCATCTCACTGACCTGTTTCCCATCATTTTGGGTGTTGTCTCTAACATCTACCATCTCCACGTCATGCAGCTCAGTAGTCTCTACGACCTCTTCATTCTCGCCCCTATTACTAGCGCCGTTCATTTGCCTTTTGTCGTTATCGCCATCGCCATTCTCCATCACTTTATCCCCACTCCCATTCTCCATTCCCGTCCCCTTACTACCACCTTTCCCCCCCACAGGTGAAGCATTATTCTCCTGCGCAGCCACCCACTCCTCCCCCATCACCGCCGTCCCACAAACCCCACACGTTTTCGTAATCCTCGGGGCCTGGATAGCTAGAAAGCTCAACCCGCACCGCGAGAAAGCATGGCCATTCGTGCAGATCGCGGTATCCAGATCCCTGAAGGGTATGACGGCGTTGCAGAAATCGCAGGTATCGATCACTGCACCATTATTTGGTGGCATGTATGAGGATGAGGATTCCCGGTTCGGATGCATAACGGTGTCTACGAGAGCAACGAGTTGGTGGTGCGAGTAGAGGATTTCGGCGGAGAAGGCGGAGGCGTGGGAGAAGGAGGGAGGGAGCGTGATTGTGGCGGTCGCGAGGCGGTATGCTATTAGGGTTTTTTGGAGGGCGGGAAGAGGGTCCTTTGGGGAGCAGATGCGGGAGGTGAGGAGGGTGTAGCGGTCTTTTATGGTGTTGGGGTTGAGGAAGACGTTGCTGTAGATGGAATCGTTAGCGTTGTGTTTCTTTGCGTTATATGGGATGGAGGGCTAGGATATGAAGTATAATATTCCTTCACGTACCGTTTAAACTCCGCTGTAAGTTCTGAAAGACTTTGAGACGTATAGGAATCTGATATAGAGATACTTCCTTGGACATCTTCTTTTGTCCCGTATATCTTGATCATGTTTCCCAAAACTTGCTCCTGGAAGGCCTCCATTTGATCACTAGCTTCGACTTTATTCTCGACCCATTTCCTCAACGTAAAGGCAATCCCCTCTGCGCTCACATCCCCCCTTGGGAAATTTATCGTGGCATTCTGGCTATAGCTCTCGAAATTATCGACTGCAATCGTGCAACGACGTTCTTTCGGAGGCCCGTACTCGAGCATATCAGACGGATGTACTGTATGACAAGCCGCGATGAAGTCCCCCAGAGGGGAGGCACACAAGCCCCAGACTTTGGACTTGACGTTTCCTTTGAGGTCGTTTTGGGCGCTGAACAGGGCTTGCGTGTCGCCTATGTGTTCGCGCCAGTTGGGAGAGGGGAGAACGGTGAGGCCTTCAGGGGAGAGAGAGACGGCTGCTGTTGGGTGGGTCATTGTTGAGCTTGATGAGCTGAAGTGCAGGTGAGATATGTCTGGGTTGGACTGGTCCCATGCTACTCCTGATATCTCATCCCACCGGTCGTCGAGATCGTGTTCCTTACGTTCTAGAATCGTGGCATATGTTGCTGATATAGTGAGTATGGTGAGACCATTTGTTCCGAACAAGGCGAGTTCAAATCGATCGCCATCTCGAACTCGCGAAGACCATTTTATTGGACCTTTATGGCGAAGATTGATGTTAGGATACACGATCTCGTCCCCCAAGCCGATAGTATCGTGTTTGTAGGTAATCAGACGCGCTCGCACATCATCATTCGTAGCATACACTAACACGGAATGATACCATTCCCCTCGGACTGTCCACGGACTCCATGCAATATGCGAGACGTGTCGCTGCTGTTTCATGACATTGTCGAAAGTGCGAGGTGCAGAGAAGATATTCTCGGAATCCGGCGTGACGGTGAAATGGTCCAACACGTCAGCATTCCAATCCTCCTCTGCTCCGAATGTTGATGTGGGCGAGTCGACGATCATAAAAACGATTTGGTTGTCATCGTTGGCAATAGCCACGATATACTGGCCCCATTTGACTTGAGTACCGACGATACTGGAGTGATCAGCAGGCAGATTATGTGCCCAAGCAAACGCTCGAACTCGCGTCCGTAATCTGGCTTTCTCAGCATTCTGCGACACCAAATCACTCTCTTCAGCTGCGGCACCATTTCCGTCGTTATCTTTAGGAATGAAGTATTCTGCGAGAACATGATTCAAAATAAGTCTCCGTCCCCAACTGTTCATTTCGTGCGGTTTGCCGTCTGATGCCCACAATGAAAAGACGAGGCTAGACGATAGGACACCGAGAGCGCATCGTCGATGTTTTGCAAGTCCAGGTGGTGACCAAGCTACGCTGGTCGGAACGCTTGTCGATATCTCCTCGCCGATGGAATAGGTCGGTATGGGTGCAGGCTCTTTGTCCGGGAGCTCGTCAGTGGTGAACCACGTGCTTTGGAGGGAGATATGCTGCCATGAAACGTCCTTTTGCTCTGTGTCGTTGAAATCGGCATTTGGGAACTGCAATGAGAATTAGTAACTGTCCAAATTGAATAAGGGATACCCGCGGGTTTATCGGCTGCTGGCTAGGCTCACAAGTAATTCTACGCTCTCTTCCGCGGCGAGCGCAATAATGCCATCGTGGGACCAGTCGATTGCTTCGAACGTGCATGGCCAGACCTTGAGATCTGTCACGTCCGACATTATCGCAATGTCTCAGATTGATTGAAGGTTCTCACGCGCGCGGCTGAGGAGTTTGTGTAGTCATGTCTAAGGTTGATATAATGAAAGAGTTGTCGCTAATGGTCGCTTAGCGTCGAGGTTTCATTAGCGCAAGTCAAAACGTGCTCGGAAATTCGACTCGACTCTCTAACATTGCAGAAGTCTAAAGAGCCATTGGAAGCTTTCGCGCAATTATATATACGATAAACGATGCCTGGTATCTCTGTGTATTCCCCCCAGATGTTTTAAAACGAAAGAGCGATTCCAACCCGCATACAGTACATGCCATCGTGTGAACCCATTAGCAACGCTTCCCTCTAACTTAATATGCATGAAAAGGATTGACATGAAAAATCATTAAAATGTGCCGCCAACGTGCGGCCAGACAACTCTCAGTTCGCCTTAGTATTTCCGCCGCACCAACACCGCTCTCCATCCTTTTCCACATGCACAACGACTTCCATGCCGCGACCCTTGAGGAACTGTGTTGCGCGTTCTCTGACGTCTTCCAAGTCAGCCATCGGGGACGATATGATGTGGATGACGCCGAGGATCCTTGGTTGCCGGGGTGCATGGTGGTCGTGGTGATCATGACTATGACTGTGGGAATGTGAATGAGAATGTCCCGAATGATCATGGCTATGGCCAGGGATGTGCTCGGAGTGAGAGTGTGAGTGCGAATGATCGTGCGAATGCTCGTGCCCATGATCATGAGAGTGATCACCATGGTCGTGATCGTGGCCGTGATCGCACTCTTCGTGCTCTTTGGCATGCACTTCTGCATGAGCGGCACCTTCGTCTTCGAGCCAGAACTTTGGGACCGAATAAGCAACCACACCTCGAAGAGAACTTAGCTCCTGTAGTGTATTCCGAAGGCCATACTCTACATCCGCAGGTAGGGACAACATGAGGCGCATGCCGGCGCTCTTCACGAGCGGTATCGCAGATGCAAAGATTAGGACTGCGATTATACATGATGCAATCGGGTCCCATCCGGACCAGCCATAATACTTCGTCAATAGCGTCGAGATGATTACGGCTACAGAGCCTAGTGCGTCGGCGAGAATATGGAGGAAGATACCCTGCATATTCTCATTGTCGTGAGAATGGCCATGCGAATGCCCGTGGTCGCCGTGATCACTATTTCAGTAAGCTACTGGTGTTCATCACGTAGATAGGGGGACTCACTCGTCATGTGAATGACCGTGACCATGATGGGCATGTCCGAAGGCCGTGAGGCCTACAATATTGACCAAGAAGCCGAGGACGCTGACGATCAGCAGTTCATTGAGACGGTTCAGCTCTACACCCTCCCATAGTCTTTCAAATGCATCAAATATGATCTCTACACTGACGAGCCTGAAAGATTGTTAGTTGAATGATGTTCTTCGTCGAGAAAGGGGCTAGCTTCACGTACAAGAGGAACACGCCGTTGGCGAATCCGGACAGCGTGTCGACTTTGCCGTATCCATACGGAAATCGAATATTCGGTCGCCATTTGCTCATGACTGCAGCAGCCAAGCCAACGGCAAGACCTGCACAATCGAAGAGCATATGGATACTATCTGTCAAGAGACCCAGCGATCCGGTAACAAATCCGTAGAAGAATTGAACCATCATGAACCCAAGATTGAGGCTATACAGAGTTAGCTTAATTCATCGGTGACTTCGAGCTAGTAGACTTACACTCCAAAGTAAGCAATGCGGCGAGAATCTTTCTCGATCAGAATACTGTGTAGAATCGAGCCAGGTGTACATTGCGCAATGAGGAGAGCTGAGAGCTTGGAATGGTTCCCGTGGAGGTGATGATCGTGATCGTGAGCAGGATCAGCGTGCGAATGGTCGTGTGAAGAAGGACGTGATGTCGCCGAAGAACGTGTATCGAAGGTAATTGCCCCAAAGAGCAGTGCACAAGTCATAGGAAAGAACATCCACGCCTTCCATGTGTCGGAATGCTCCCAAACGCCAGAAGCAGCAGCCAAACCGCCGCCCAATACTAAACCAGCCTTCTGTTGGCTTCGCAGACTCGAAGGAAGCGATAAATACACAAGCGCCGTCGCTGATGCAACCGACAATGTAGAAAATATGACGGAGAAATGTGACAGAGAAGGGGAAGACGCGACAACGCTGGAATACAGGACAGCCACTACAGTGAGTACAATACCAGATGCAAGGGTCAGCAAAGTGTCGCGAGGGGTGTTTATGAGTGGCGAGGACGGTTTCGGGAGCGAAGCACGGGCAGAGTTCCATGCGTCCTGGCTCTTCGGTTTCGTCATCAGAAACCAGCCCGCAGTGGGAAGTGGTAGAGGAACGGCGGCTATAGAGGTTGCGAGGGCCAGATAGCCAAAGAGCGTCCCTATGGCGTCTACAGAAGCAAACACGTCGGCCACGGACACGAGGAGAATGGAGCCCCACGTCCACTTTCGCGTACGAAGGGTTCTCCTCGTGTTTTCCAAAGCGCTATGTTTGCCCGGTCCTTGGTCAAATCCGCCCAAGCCACCAGTTGCTGCAGCCAGCAGAACCAGAGCAGTCTTCTCTCCTCCCAATTGCATTGTAGCATAGAAAGGCAGAAGTACGCTTAGAGCATTCGTGAACATGCGCCATAACGAGCCCACACTGAACATAGCATTGTAGGCGTTTTTCTCGGACTGTTCGGCCTTCCGCCTATCCAATGGCTCGTCAATGGCAGACCGTACCTTCGCAACGATGCCGATAAGCAGGAGCGTGGTGGAGGAGAGCGTGCAGGCGTGGAGGAACTGGCCCCCGCTCGCGGTGCCTGGAGGGCTAAGGGGGTCCGAATTGGCGGTGATATCTAACGGTGAAGTTGGCAATCTTCGAGCCTGGGCGACGACGCTTGGGTAGGCCAGCGAGGCGAAGAGGAAGGGCAGCGGAATGAGGAGGGCTGTGAGGGCTTCGGGGAGTTCGAGCCATGACCTGCTCCATGTTAGCACGACGGCCAAATTGCAGAGTCGGCATCGCCTACGAGGACGGCACCTGCAGCGGCGTCGGCGGCGTCTCTTGAATGGGCGAAAAGACGTTCGCGGCCATGTTCTTCCGTGGGTTCGGCCTCCCCAAGTCTGACTCGCCCTGCGGCCTGCCCCCTGGCCTCGCGCCCCCCATGAACGGCTTCAGCGTGTAGGTCGTCGAGTCGTTCGATCGCGAGTGGGAGTGCGAATGGGCGTGCGAATGGGCTTGCGTGTGCCGGTACGGCGACGGGTACTGGGGCTGTAATTGCCCGCTCATCTCAGAGCTATGTCGGTGTCCATGGCCATGAGTCTGCGTTGCCGGGTTGAGAGGAAGCGCATACGTAGACGCCATGGGCAAACTTAATGCCTCGGCGGTCCGCTGGTTGGGGGACTGGGCGCATTCAAACGGGCTATTCGACCGCTCGAGCAAGACAGGCGCCTGTTCGACTGCGGGGGGAGGGGGGAGTGAGGCTCCACGGCTTCGTGGTGTGTTTCGATAACGGCCGCATCAGGGGGGTCCCTCTGTCCCACATCGCCGTCCGCGACGGATTTGGCAGGCGCCCGCTTAAATCGCCCGAAGTGGCGCACCAACACCACCAGCGTGTCCGCCACAACGTTGAAAGCCATCAACCTGACGCCATGTTCAGCGAGGACTTCCTGGAGCGCGTTATCGTGCCCTGGGTGAGTGAATGGTTCGAGTTTGTGCTGTACGGCCTGGTGGGGCTGTCGACCATCTTCACCATCATTCTGCTCACGTTACCGTCCCAATATGACCCCTACAAAGACAAGCCGATGGTGTTCAAGAACGAAGAGGGCGAAGAGGTCGACACGGTTGGAAAAGATGGGGAGAAGAATCCGTATTTTAGACAGGGCCGGACCGCGCAGGTCGTGGTGCTGGGAGACATCGGCAGATCACCGCGCATGCAATACCATGCGCTCAGCATAGCGAAGCACCATGGGAAAGTATATTTGATTGGATATCAAGGTTTGTCAATCTAGCGCCGCACTCTTGCTTGTGACTAACATGTGTAGAATCTGAGATCCATCCCGACATCGTCTCTCACGATTTGATTCAAGTCGTGCCTCTGGCCCCAGCCCCGTCCTTCCTTCGTTCAAGCAGCAAGCTTCTCTTCCCTGTTCTTGCGCCCTTGAAAGTGCTATGGCAGACATGGTCTCTATACAAAGCTCTGGGCTACCGGACGCCACCTGCAAGATATATGCTGGTGCAGGTAAGCCCTACTTCTACGCACTCACTCTTACAACACTAATCATGACAGAATCCTCCCTCGATACCAACCTTAGCCATTGCTACACTGGTGTCCTTCTGGCGAAACACGGAGCTCGTGATCGACTGGCACAATTTTGGCTACTCCATTCTGGCCCTCAAGCTTGGCCCTAACCATCCTCTTGTTGTGATCTCTGGCTGGTATGAGTATTTTTTTGCTCGACTGGCATCCCAGCACTTCGCAGTCACCAACGCTATGGTGCGAGTACTCAGACAGGATTACGGGGTACATGCGAACTCTCTGCACGACCGACCTGCAGCCCTCTTCCAACCCATCGATAGTAAAGAGAGGGCAAAATTCCTGTCCCGGCTCCCGGAGACGGCGCAGTATGCAAAGGATCTCCTCCCTTCGTCGAAGACGCCGTGGAAGCTTATAGTAAGCTCGACATCATGGACTGCGGACGAAGACTTCTCTATCCTCCTGGATGCATTGAGGCAATACTCTGCCCAGGCTACCTCGAACACATCTCTACCCAAGATCCTTGCAATCATCACCGGAAAAGGACCCCAGAAGGAATACTACCTCTCCAAGGTCCGAGAGATGAACCAGAGAAAGGAGCTGCTGAACGTCGTGATACGAACAGCATGGCTCACACCCGAGGACTACGCTCTTCTGCTAGCGGCCGCGGATCTTGGTGTTTCGCTGCACATGTCTTCTTCAGGCGTTGATCTGCCAATGAAGGTAGTGGACATGTTCGGCGCAGGGCTCCCCGTCGTAGGCTGGGGCAAATTCGAAGCATGGCCGGAATTGGTTGAGGAGGATGTGAACGGAAAAGGCTTCGAGAGCCCAGAGCAACTGGCTGAGCAGCTAGTCGAGTTGTTCGGAGGTAAGGAAGGCTTGCTAGAAACACTTAAACAGGGTGCGATGGAAGAGAGCGAGGACAGATGGGATGAAGAGTGGGACAGTGTTGCAGGGAAGCTGTTCAAACTCGTTTGAAAAGAGTTGTTTGAACTCTAGTCCAATTCGTCAGTATCGAATAGCACACTTGTTCTGCGTTAGTTTTTCTAAAATTATAAGAATCCAACAAGCCCAACCTTAGTCAGGAATCAGGAGCCATACAGGCTGCGCCACACCTCAGCCTCAATTCGCTGTGCCACTCATACCGACCTGAAAAACCGCGTCCCTCAACTTTATTTAGACCACGCCCTCACCATGACATCTCAAGCACGCTCACCAACTACCATGAAGATGCCACTCACCCCAACTCAAACCTCAGGCACCTTACCAATTCTCCCCGCAGAAATCTGGCTCCAGATCCTCGAACACTGCGCCACAGACTCACTCTCCCATCTTTGGACCACCATCCGACCCCTCTCACACAACCACAAAGCACACGTAGAACGAATCTTCAAACATACTTACATCCCCACTCTCGCGCTCTCGCTCTCGCTCCCGCGCCACGACCCGAAAACCAATGCGCTGAAATACCCCTTCGCGATACCCTACGCGGAGCTGAACTTCGCGTTCGACAGCTTCGTCGTTGGGACAACGGACGTAGTGTTTGCTTCGCCGCGGGAAATTGCTACGGGGGATACCATGGCGGCGTTGAAGGAGAAGGGGTCGTTGACGAAGGAGCGCTTGGACGATGCAATGGAGCGTGGGGCGTGGGTGTGTTTTGGGAGGAGTAGGGCAAAGGGGGCGGCGGTGATGATGCCTTCTTGTGTGTGTTGGGATGGTCAGGAAAAGGGCTGGAAGATTACGGTGGACTGGATGGTGTTGGTTAGTTCGTTGTTTGAGGCGAAAAGGACAAAGGCACAGCGGGTCTTTAAGGAGAGGCCTGCGAGGAAGATGGTGGCCGATTGGCGGCGGTGAGTCAGGTGTACGAATTCGACGTCCTCTTCGAGCGCTTTCTGTGCATCTTGTTCAAATGATTCGTGTTTTATGCTTGTTGTGACGTCCCCCCTAAAGTCCTGGATGGTTGTGTAATGAATGTGTAATGCCACACGCTAGAGCTTCGCGAACGTCCCTACAA
>MU006785.1:990126-1014607 GCA_010093635.1 Massarina eburnea CBS 473.64
TAGTGAGGAGCAGTGACCAAAAATCTCCTCGAGCCCGCACTCTGCAGCAGCATCTCTTCTTTACGCCTGCTGCCGACGCCTTGGGACCCCCGTACATATCTATTTCTCTTCTTCCGTCTGCTCGCTCTCACCCTTTCTCCTCGCGCAAGTGGCCGTCCGACGCATTGCCGCCTTCATCCCCCGAGCTGTCGCATCCATCTTCCGCTGCAACGCCGTTGGCCAGTCGCAGTCCCAGCCTCACCCCAGACCCCAAACAGGGACGGACCGGGGTCGTTCTGGAGTCCTTCGACGCCATCACAGTCGCCCGGCGTAGAAACGCGCGAAACAGCACTGTACTACCTTCTTTGTACCCCGCGCCTCCATTATTCGCTGTCCACTCCCGCCCGTGTTGCTCGACGTTTGCTCTTCACCCTCACGGTTTCCCGTTTCGAGCTCGCTACCTACACCAACCCCCGCCCACCCCACTATCCCTGTGCCATTGTAAACCCACCTGTCGCGCCTTTCCTGTCCGGCTTTCGAGCCTTAACCTCCTCTGCTTTTGACGCCATCGCCACGCGTCGGCCCCTCTACTCCGGCCATCATGGCGTCAATCCACTCGCGGAATGCCTCGGCAGACACCACCACCAGCTCCTACAACATGATTCTGGAGCACCTTCTCCAGTATCCCGGCAGCTACGAGATCCCGCTGCGGACCATGTACACGCTCAATTGCACGCCGCGGGCACAGCCGCTGCCCAAGGACATCACCCGCGAAGCAAGATCAAATAGCACCCCGACCTCGCCGCATTCCAATTGGAACGAGTCCGAGTCTGCGAGCGTCAACTTCACATCCCAGCTCATGAACCACATCAGCTCAATGCCCGGCCGGCAGCCCAGCTCGCTCCCGCCCGCCTTCATCGTCAGCTTTGTGGGCCGCGTCTTCCACCCGAGCCTGTCTCTGGTCGACTTCCCCCAGGCCTTGACCGCACTCGACTACCTGAGAGATCTGGAGAACCGGAGGAAAAAGGAGATGGTCGCCGCCTTCGAGCGTGTGCACATCCACCTAGACTCCTTCGAGTCCGACATCGACGCCATCTCCGAGCGCTATCCGGGCATCGCTCTGTGGGCGAACAACCTCCAAGGCAAAGACCAGAAAGCCGAGATCCTCTATGCGAGGATATGGCTGAGCCTGCGCCGATGGGTAAGTTGCTCCCATCATCATGTTCTCGTCCACGCTGACAATTGGAAGGTATTGATCAATGAGCTGTCGCTCACACCCTTCAACAAACTCAACTGCATGGGCATGCTCAACACGCTGTTGCCACCACAGCATGGCAAGCTTCCTTCGAACCTACTCGACGCTCATACTCTCAAGCAGGAGCGCGCCAGCTTTTTTGACTACATCCAACAAGTGCAAAAGAAAGGCCCCAGTGTCCTCGAGTCTCTTGCCGCCGGGGACAAGACGAAGTGGGAGGCAGTGCAAAAAGAGGTAGACAAGTATTTACGTGTTGCGAAGAACGTCATTGATGACTGCATGGCCACGGTGGGACCCGAGGATTTCAAGAAATGCGTGGAGGAGCCGAGGAAGGGCAAGAAGACGGATTCTGGTGTAAGCTTTGGATCCGAAATACGGCCCGACACTGGATCAAGTGTCGAAGACACCCGACCTGCGTCTCCAGCTCTTTCCCAGAAGTCCTCGAAAGGCTTCAGCAAACTCGAAAAGCTCACGCGGGAGTTCAAGCGCATGCGCGTGAAGACCCGCCCTGACGTAGAGGAAATGGTCAAGATGGAGCAGGAAACGCCGGCGGCGGGAGAGAACAAGGGCAAGAAGATCAAGAAGGCACGATCCCTGGCCAACCTCAAGCACAACTCGAGCTCGACGTCTCTCGCCGGAAGCCGGAAAAACAGCGACGCGGTTCCCTTCGACGCGGACGAGATGAAGCGCGCCCGCCAGATGTACGAGGCCTCGACGGTGACCAAGAAGTAAGGCCCACCACCGGGGGCCACCATATTCCACGACGATGATGAGTGCGTACGACCACGACCTTTTCCTTGTTTCCCATTCATTCGACGCGAAGACATCCACAAGATACTTCGCAAATAAAAAGCCTTGCATGCAAGGCTCCGTACGATAAGAGTAGGGGAAATACCGGACTTCCCGCATTTGTTTTTCACATCCGAGTCCGTTGTCCGTTGTCTACATGTCCAGATCAGATGGTATTGTCACAGGGCAACAGGCCTTTCTTTTTTCCCTCTTCTGTTCGTTTTACCTCTTCCCTGCGGCGTTGCGACCTTCACGGTCGAAAAGCGGGAGACATATTTGTTTGTTTGCGCTCGATTCCCCTGTTCGCGCATGTACTCTTCTCTCTTGTCTTGTCTTCACTTCACTTCTTTGTTCACTGCACTTTATACCATTGTTTTGTTATCCGGCATCTGGGCGGCGTTCTTGGGATGGACAGGCAGGGTTTGCATATGATACCGGAGGCTTTCACAAAGCCTGTGGACTCTTGCGGACCATTCGTCTCTTACGAATCATGGCCGCGTTTTCTTTTCCATGGACACTGGGACACGAGTCACCTTTACACGAATCTGAGTAATTTTCTTAATCTATTTGTATATGTAGTCACGCCCAATAATGAATCCAAAATGCACCAGGTACATGACATGTCACTAGATGGTTTTGTGATACGCGTTCCATCACCACGCGGCACGCGGTCCACACGGTCCACTCCGCACACCCCCACGCAACATCAGCTTCGGCACGGTCGCAGAAGAGAGAGGGTCGGGCCGATATAGGCTGGCACCCTTCTACAAAGACCCGCGAGAAAGCGCTCGCAAGCAATCCTTTGTTCTTACCTTGTCACGCGCAATCACACCGCCGTACACCGCCGTGAGAAGAGGCGGGCAGTAGGCGGGCAGTCCTCAGGCCATGCTGCAAGGTACGCACATGCACGAGGCGGCACGCGGCAACCCCATGTCATCGCATCTCAGCTCGACAAGCATCCTCGACGACGATCTGCCACCGCCTTCGGCGCAACGCGCTGCCAGGGTAGATGCAGAGGTTCGCACGTCGGCTGCTCGTCCGATTCCTGCCCGGGGTGATGTGGACAGGGTAGCGGTGGCGACGCTTTCCCAAGCGACATCATCCCGCACTTTGACGGTCCACCCCGCTGCTGCAGATCTCGGCACGAGCATGGTGAAGGAGCTGAAGAGGGAGGAGGGGAGCGGTAGTCGTCGTGCTGCTGCTGCTGCTGCTGCTGCTGCTGCTGCCCCTGTACGGCACTTCGTCGACCCCTGGAACTCGTCTTCGACTGGTCACCAGCGCGCTGAGAACCGTCTCTCGGGCTCGACGTCGTGGCGCCAGAGTCGGAGTCTGAAACTTGGGGAGCAGTTTAGAGGAGGATTGACGGGCGGGAAGAGGGTTGCCGATACTGTCGGTGTCGGCAGTGGCGGCTTTGGGGAGGATGGGAGGATGGCGAATGGTGGGTGGGAGAAGGGTGCCAAGGGCTTGAGGACGGAGGGGCAGACGAGTTTGATGGAGGCCTGGGCGAGAGGGCGGGCTGTCGTTGTTGGGACGGGAGATAAGGAGAAGAGTGCAACCGATGATTTGGACGAGATTGTGCATGTTGCTGAAGGTATGACACTACGAATCTTCACTTGTTCGTCGTACACAGGCTAATGCCTACACAGAGCCATCTCCAAAGCCCCAAGAAAAGCAAATCTTCAGAGGTCTCTGCTTCTACCTCAACGGCTCTACTGCGCCCCTCATTTCTGACCACAAACTCAAACACCTGCTCTCACTCCACGGCGCAACGCACTCCATCGGCCTAGCCCGTCGGACCGTGACGCACGTGATCCTTAGCACAACATGCGGCGGGGGTCTCGCAGCCAGCAAGATGCAGAAAGAGATCACAAAGACTCGAGGCAAGAGCGTAAAGTTTGTTACTGCAGACTGGTGAGTAGCATATTGCTCCCATCTCAACTCTTAGTCTGACCAAGACACCCCTTCAATCTCATAATATACTTCGAGCTTGCTTCCAGGCCAAGTTCGAGATCGGGTCTGGCCTTATTTCCGAGGCAGAAGTGTCATGAAGCAGAACTAACAAGTCGTATGCAGGGTCCTTGGCTCCATCAAAGCGAACCGTCTCCTCCCCTCCTCCTCCTCCTCCTTCACCCAACCCGTGCATCTGGCGGGCAACCCCCAAAATAGCCTCGCAAAGATGATGCAGGCAAAGAATAACGCTTCGACTACTGGCTGACCTTGTATCCTCTTGCCCCTCTTCGTCCCTTGCCCCTTGCCCATTCCCGCAAGCCCGCGGGCCAAAAAGCTCTGGAAGCAAACAAGCTTTCCACGCAGGAGAAGGTCTCGCGAAACCTTTCCTCGCAACACACACACACCCCCGCGCACGTACGCATTCACGCTTCCACGGTCTCGCTGGTAGTCGCCTAGTCGGAACCTTATACTATTCTCCTCCCATTATTCTTCTTCTTCTTCTCCTCGGGCAGCATTATTTACCATCTAGGCCCAGTACCCAAGTACACTATGTAAGTAATAGCTACAACATCTGCACCAATAGCCACATCATCATTCAAGGTTCGAGACGAACCGAACCGAACCGAACCGAACCTATATACCTACATGCGTCGGAAAATATCCCCTCCCCTCTAGGTATCTATTATGCTCCGAGTGCGGGCGCGCTTCCCCCCTTAGCTAGTTTCCCTAGGTCGTACTCGTACGTAAGTACTACCACTCACTACCGATGTTAGCGGACGATCAACGTGGATTATTAGATGGAATATGCGATGATGGAATAATTGTTGCGATGGGTATGTGTGTGTGTGTGTGTGTCTGGTTCCTCTACCACCTAGGTAATTATGTGTCGTGTGATCACCTGCATGCGTCAAACGTAACTCTGCCATCAGACAATAATAGGATGTTGCGAGGCTTTCCTTTGGTTGGTTGATGGTTGAAAGCTTACTTATGGTGGTGTGTTGCCGCTTGTCGTTGGTATGATGCATGGCGCCGATACGATCGGGATTTATCACCGAGTTTTGTTGAGTAATGGAGGGGAAGGTTTGGAATGGAAGTTTATCGTTGCTTTTTTGGGTGGGAGAGGTGTGTAAAGGTACTTGGTACACTTGGGTGGAACAGTACTTCGATTTACACACCCGCCATTCTTCCTGTTACATGTCGATAGATGTTCTGGGGCATGGTGGATCTCTACCAGGAAGTTTGGCATGAAAGAAAACATGGTTTGGTGTTTGGTATCTTCGAGATTACATGTAGAATATATAGCAACGCACTCGAGCAGTTTAGGCAGTGACGGCCCAAACGAAGTTACCTAAAGAAGATCGAAGCTCTACACTTCGAAGGACATGGAGAAGCCATGCCGCATGGCTATCC
This sequence comes from Massarina eburnea CBS 473.64, assembly GCA_010093635.1. Lineage (NCBI taxonomy): Eukaryota > Fungi > Ascomycota > Dothideomycetes > Pleosporales > Massarinaceae > Massarina > Massarina eburnea. The sequence goes on from MU006785.1 coordinate 995,510, forward strand.
CGCTCATGCTACCCACCCATGGGATATGCCCTTGATAACAGATCCCTTGAAGCACCGTGAAACTCCATCATCGCTTCTCCACCATGCTCAAGCCAAAAGGAGAATTCTCCCCACACGTACGATAGGAGAAACTCAAGCCCCACCCTTAGCCTTCGTTTTCGAGGCCTTCTTATCCTTGGCGTCCTGTTTTTGTTTCTTCTTCTTCTCGGCCGTCTTCTCCTCTGCCTTGCGTTTCAGAGTGGCCTTTTGCTCCGCCGTCTTCTCCACCGGTTTGAAGAAGCCCTCCAGCCGCGACTGCTGTGCTGTTTTCATGTTCTTTTTGAGCTTAGCGGCACCGCTGCGTACACGGTCCTCGCTGAAGTGCTTCTCCTCAACTAGGTACTTGACTAATCCTTCCTCGTCGGGAGCCTCCCATTTGAAGTCGCAGTCGGGGTGGTCGGCGGCATGCACGTCTGGCTCGAGGAAGAGGAGACGAGCGTCGGCGAAGGGCCAGTCGTCGGGGATGGTGTATTTAGTGTTGCTCTTCATGTGCTCCACGACGCCCTCGAGATCTTTGTGTTCGCGGATGAGTTTTAGGGCGGTGGAAGGGCCGATGCCTTTGATGGGGTCGAGGTAGTCGCAGCCGAGAAGAATGCAGAGATCGATGAACTGCTCACGCTGCATTTCCAAGCCCTCTAATGCCTGGTCGAGATGAATCTCCTGTATGGGCTCCTTGCGCTGCTCACTGAAAGTAAGATGTCTGAGCAAGATTGGCGTATTGAATGTTAGTGTATCCATGTCCTCACTCGCCGCGGCGTACACCTTGCCCGCTCTAGCCAGTAACGCACACTGAGCCTCCGCCTCCGTCGGCGCCACGATATAAGGGATTCCCATGAGCTTCAGCAACCGTCTACATTCCTCATTGTGCTCCCTTGTAACCCTGACTGTCCGCCGCGAGAACTTCTCCACGTCCTCTGCGGTACCGGTCTCTTTGGCCTCCTCTGCGGCGGCCTGGGCTTCTGTCTTGCGCTGGAAACGTTTGGCGAGCTCGCCGGACTTGAGTTTGGGCGGGGCGCCGTCGAAGACATAGAGCGGTTTTATGCCGTTGTCGACCATGCGGAGTGTGCGGTAGAAGAGGCCCATCAGATGGGAGGTTGTCTCGCCGGACTCGTTCATGAGCTGCTGGCCGTCGGAGCGCACGGCGATGAGGAAGCTGTAGATGCTCATGGATCTTCCCGACATTAGCGATGGTTCGGATTATGTGGGCGGCGCATCTTACGCATCAATGGCGACTTTGCGGCCAAACTGGTTCTTGATCTCGCCCGTTTTGATCGCCTCAGGCGCATTCTCGCTGATAAGCTGGTACAGATGTTTGATACCCATCCTGGCTGTTCTCGCTCTCGGCGCAGGCTACGCGGAAACTTGGATTGTAGATGGTGAGGGTGGATGGGAGGGCTGGTAAGAGCTCAAATGTCGTCACGAACTAGACGCGTCCGACGCGAAGTCACGGCTCAGCCTAATGCCTTGGCGTGTCCATCCTGTTCACTTTACGCGGAGCCCCTCCTGTGTTTTGTCTCGTAGCAGAGATCCGATCTTAATGCCGGCTTACTACGTCGGCACGTAATGTAAGCCATGTTCAAGTATTAGTTGAGTTGCCACCATTCACTGCTCGGCGGTCTTCGGTTGGAACGGGAGCCGCGGTCCTAGGCTCGGTTGGCGGGGTTATCATCTTGATCTTGGTCCTTCGCACTTCAATACCATTATTTTGTTTTCATTTGTTTGGTCTATTCGTGAGTCGATCAATTGACTTGTACAATATGTTCAGACCAGTGTGCCGACAAGCCACGCGGCAGTTGAAGACGCCGACCATCGGAAAACGGTATCTTCACGCCCCAGTAGCATTCGATTGGAAAGACCCATTGGGAGCGAGCAATCTGTACACAGAAGATGAGATTGCCATTGCCGAGACTGCAGAATCGTACTGCCAGGAGCGCATGCTTCCTAGAGTCTTAGGTATATGAGGCAACAGTTTTGTACATACAGACGACTCACACAACTGCAGACGCATACCGACAGGAAAGCTACGATAGAAAGATTCTCGAAGAAATGGGCGAGCTGGGTCTCCTGGGTGCTACCATCCAAGGTTATGACTGTGCTGGCGTCAGCAGTGTAGCATCCGGTCTGATCACACGAGCTGTAGAAAGAGTGGATTCGGGGTACCGGTCCGGCTTTTCGGTGCAGAGTGCACTAGCAATGGGTGGCATAGAAGAGTTCGGAAGCGAAGAGCTGAAGGAGAAACTTCTACCTAAAATGGCGAAGGGGAAGCTTCTGGGCTGTTTTGGATTGACGGAGCCAAATCACGGGTCTGATCCAGGGTCGATGGAGACCACGGCCAAACCCCATCCTACCAAAAAGGGCTATTACGTGCTCTCCGGATCCAAGACATGGATCACCAACTCCCCCATTGCCGACGTTCTCCTTGTATGGGCGAAGCTGGAGAGCACGGGCAAGATCCGCGGCTTCGTGGTAGAGCGTGACCAATGTCCACCAGGCACTCTCGAGACGCCTCCAATCAAGAACAAGAACGGGCTGCGGGCTTCCATCACGGGCATGATTCATCTCGACGCCTGTCCCGTGTCCGAAGCAAACATGTTTCCTGAGGTGGAAGGGCTCAGGGGACCGTTCAGCTGTCTGAACTCGGCGCGATATGGCATTGCGTGGGGAACGATAGGCGCTCTGGAAGACTGCATTTCGCGAGCCAGAGACTATGCGCTGGAGCGAAAGCAGTTCAAGGGCAATCCGATCGCGAAATACCAGCTTGTGCAGAAGAAGCTCGCGGATGCCTCGACAGATGGCGCGTACGGGATTCTCGCTGCATACCAAGTGGGCCGACTCAAGGACGAGGGCAAGGCTGGGCCGGAGATGATATCTATGATCAAGAGGCAGAACTGCGACCGCGCGCTGGTTAATGCGCGCGTGTAAGTCTACCACGGACGGACACATGGCTCACGCTGACATGGGCGGTTAGCCTCCAAGAGATTTTCGGCGGCAACGCTGTAAGCGACGAGTATGGCATCGGCAGGCACGTGGCAAATCTGTTCGTGACGCAGACATACGAAGGGCAAAGCGACATCCACTGTGAGTATTGCGCGGCTGCAGAGTGACTCTCGCTGACGGGCGCAGCCTTGATTCTCGGCAGGGCCATCACCGGCATCCAGGCGTTTTGCTGAGGTGATGGCAGAATGCCTCAATGAGGATGGTGGATGATGAAACAAGAAGGCTGCATGGGTGTCGACGATAGAATATGCCACTCGGTGACCATTTTTTGCTAGCCCGGTCTGCTGCATACGCTGCCGTTGCGATACGTGAATGCTCCCTCAGGCCTCCTGGGGCTATGTATACCGTCGCCAGCGTGATATAACCCCGACAGCACCGCTCCTGCCCTCTTCCCGCTCGCTCCTTCTCGTCCTGCCCCTCGCACCTTCCCACCGCGCACACACTCACTCCCGGTACGTTCACTGTCGTTGGTGCGACCAGCCCCGCGCGCCTTCTGATTCAAGGCGCTAACTAACCCAACCCATGCTCTCTTGCAGCACTCCCACTTCGACTCTTCAACACCAACTCCACTCTCGCAAACAACCTACAACACCACACTCCCACTCCCACTGCACACCCAACAGCGCCATGGCCCTCAAGCGCATCAACAAGGAACTCACAGACCTCGGTCGGTACGTCGTGCCTCTCTCTCCGCTGTCCGCCGCTGGCCTGCTCGCATGACGGCCCACACTGCGGGGTGCCAAAGTCGCGACAGGTCCTGTTGCCCGAGCAGCACCGCCGTTCATGGCCGTCTGGCTGACTCTATCTGCACAGTGATCCGCCCTCGTCCTGCTCTGCCGGCCCTATTGGCGATGATTTGGTACGTACGCTCTCTGTGCGAGTTTCTGCGGCTGAGGCGGTATCGCCGTCACGCCCGCCCCGGGGAGCCGATCCAGAACACCAACTGACTGTCCGCTGTAGTTCCACTGGCAAGCAACCATCATGGGTCCTGTACGTATTCTCCCTCCTACGGTGCCGCCGCAAGACGGACTCCGCCACCCATGCCCCACGGCAAAACCTGCCAGGCGCAAGGCTAACAGGCACCATAGAGCGACTCACCATACTCGGGCGGCGTATTCTTCCTTGCGATCCACTTCCCGACCGACTACCCGTTCAAGCCCCCGAAAGTCAACTTCACAACCCGCATCTATCATCCAAACATCAACTCTAACGGTAGTATCTGTTTGGATATCCTGCGAGACCAGTGGAGCCCCGCTTTGACCATCTCAAAGGGTGAGACACCACCTTCTCCCCACCCATGGGAATACACCCATGCTAATATTTGCAGTGCTGCTGAGCATCTGCTCCATGCTTACGGACCCGAATCCTGACGACCCGCTCGTCCCTGAGATCGCACATGTGTACAAGACCGACCGCTCTCGATACGAGTCGACGGCCCGCGAGTGGACCCGAAAGTACGCCATCTAGCACTGCATTGCATTGCATTGCAATGTGATGTAGATGGGAGCCGGGAAGAGGGTTTTGACACGGTTCACGACGAGGTGGTGGGGTAGTCAACGGCCAGCGGTCATTGACAGGGAAGACCATACTGCATGTGGCGGACAGAACATATGGAATGGAACCTTCAGCTTCGTCCGGCGTGCGACAGCTGGACCGTCTTAGTGTTTGCTACCATCTTTTCAGCAGCAAGTTTTCATTGTCCATGCGGATGTTGCTACTTCTGCGGCGATGCACCTTTCCCCTCTTTTCTTGGTTCATGATGCATATACGGGTTTTGATTCATAGGCGTGATCAGGGTCGAAATGACAGTTAGACTTATCTTCACTTTGCGAATGTTGAACGTGAGACGTGTAGGCTCAGTCTGAGGATATTTGTACATTCGCCTGACAGAAGTGTTGAGTCACGACGAGTCTACGCCAACTAATTCTACATACATACTAACATCCCCCCTCGCATATCAAGACAAGCATACGTAATGTAGATGCTGCCTTCATGCATCTGCGGACTCTGCTTCCCGGATTTTCTGCGCCGTTTCCGCAAACGAGGTTTGCATATTGGTCAGTACGCTGCGCCCGTGTCTCTCAACAATTCCCCGGCGATTCAAGTTCAGAGAATATACGTCCCCGACCAGAGGCAGGATAAGACTGTGCCTCGTGTTGTTCCTCAGGTCTACGCGGAGTTTCCGGTAGAGGTTCTGCAGTGTGACTGCAACGTGATTGATGCATACGCCTTTACGGCCTAGGTCATTCGTTTCGTCGGCAGGGTCGCGGAGACTGAGCATGAAGGGCGGTAGCGGTTTTATAGAGCCCTCCTGTTGAAAAGTGTCAGTGGCGTGCGGGGAGTGTAGAGGGGGGAGGGGGGGGGGGATCTGACTCGTATCTGCTGCTTCGTCTTTTCGGGAATGACAGGGTTGGCGGCCTTGTCGAAAAACTCGGGCGGATCAATCGACACGCCGTGCGCTGTGTAGTCGAAGTGGCCCCAGAAGTCTAGAAAGCTTAGTAGCGCGCCCGCGGCGTCTTTCCTTCCCTTTGGCTTGTGCCGAAGCGCAGCCACGAGCATCATAAAGATGGAATATGACCCAAAGCCACCCCGGAACACATCCGCCAATCCTCTGCTCTCGAAGATGGTTCTCACGACGGAGTACGTTGAGCGAAGGTATGGGAACTCTTGCATGTATCGATGCATGAGATCTCTGGAGTGAGATGTGTCGTTCGAGAGCACAATTTGGATATCAAGGCCCGAAACACGGTCTTGCATGCTTATGAGGGGATAGCGCGCGTGACGCAAAGTGGCCAGGATATAGGCCCTACTGTTTTGAAACTTCTTCCGGTGTAGGCTGTAGAGAGCATCTAGCAACTCTTTCCTACGAGCCAGCGATGGGGGGACGCCGGGCGTCGTGTCCGTTTGTACATCGCGCGACTTGAGACGAAGATCGATGTCTGAAGTCGCCAGCGCTATGCCAGTTCGTTCCGACCCAAAGACTTCGAGGACGTGATCGGGGAGGACCTCGCGGGCGTGTCCGCGTACTTGTTCGATGAGATGTCTACGGGCGAGGGCTTCGGTCCTGCTGGGTTTCGCGTATTCGTGGAACTTTTCTATCTCGAGCGCCAATCTGTACAAGCGTTGGAACATGGTCACGGGTCGCAAAGCAGAGGGGAAGCCTTACCTGCCTAGTGCGTCATTCTGCGTCTCTTCGGTGAGCGGCACGACCCAGGGCAGTGTGATTTCGAGTGTGGGGTATTTACTGGTCATCGCATTCACAACGACTCCCTTGTAATTGTCCTGTTCATCGAAAGCCATGCGTGCGTGCAGCAACAAGTCGGTTATGGACTGCCTTGTCCTGTCCGCTTTTGCTTCCACATTTTTCCGAATACCAGTAACGGCTACGTTGGGCCATTTGTGTTCACCCTTGTCGTCCACGACTTTCCGAAAACGAACCCATGGTCCTGCCTTCTCCCGTTTGACCTTGTTCTTTTTCGTAGATTGCGGTGCGCCCTCGCCTCCTGGCTGTTCTACGGCTGGCTGCGGCACTATCTCTGCCTCGCCGGTGTGAGGCGGGTTGGTAGCTTCGGCCGCAGTCGACGACAGACGCTGTTGACGGAGAAGATGGGGATGGCACGGGACGATAAAGTGCTGCCACAGGGCAATCGAGGGCGCAAAGCGATTATGGGAGCGACATATTTGCCGGACGCGATGGGGCTTCATGGGAGGCCGCGGACGTGAAGAAAGTCGAATGTGGGATAGCAATTCGGCCTGTCGCGAAAGTCTGCGCCCGTGCGGGACGTGGTTTAGCTTTCTCACGATGCGGTCTTGGCACACTACGCCCGAACCGCCAGCCCTCCGATGCTTTCCCGCGGCCAGAGGACGCACTTTGCCTTCGAGGACGCAGGTGCAGCACGGTCTGCTCGGGGCGAAGGCCTCGGAGCGAAGGCCCCATGGGCATACGTACATATACGTACATACCGTGGAGGAGGGATAGAATTCCAACACCACGGCATGCTACACCCAGATGAGACCTACGACCCAATGACGTAACTGCGCAATTCGTAATTCCTACAATCCACGAAAAACACTTCCAACGGCAGCACTCGAGCTCGGGTAAAAGTGGAAATTCCCAACTTCCTTGGCTGGCGGGCTCGCTACCGTTCCAGATTGACGTCGGTGAGTGGGAGGCTCAATCCAGCCCACCATCCTAGCTCCCGCCGACTATTTCTATTTCCCTTTCTCTCACCCCTCTCCCATTCTTGTCCTGCTCCAATTGCCCTCCAGCTCCCTTCCTCTCGCCCGCTCTCCACGTACGTTGGGCTGTCCCAACGAGCTCACGCCCTCGCCCCACGTGTGACCCAACAGAAATAGCTTCCGCCCTTTGCTCGTTCCCCTCCCGATATCTAGATATCTCAACTGCCGTCTGGTACGTCTCTCCACCGCCTGGGCCCTGGGCAGACACGTCAAAACTCGCACCGGGCCGAATTGCGCCTGCGTTGCCTGATATTCTTCGCTATTCCTATGCCCTTTGCCCCTCGCCCCTCCACCCTATACTAACGCGTGCCATGCAGCACGACGCACAGGACGCAGACATGGCGCCCGCTACTCGCCCCTCACAGAACTCCCCTGAGCCAGTCGAAGCGTCGGACCACCCCGCGCTGCAGCCCTCTGTCACGAACGTACCCGTCACACCAGGCGTGCACCTGGCGGGGCAATCTGCCTACATCGACCCGTCCGTCAAGGCAGAAAGCACGAAGCTCGCCTTCGATCCCAACAAAGCAACGCCAGGCCCTTCCTGGAATGCGAATTCGTACTTCTCGCCAAAGGGCGAGGGCCAGCTAAGTTCGCCCGCAGAGGTGGCGGCCGGCGCAAAGAGCGCAGAGGAGCTGTTGCGGAGGTTCAGCTTAGTACAGGAGCACTCGTTCAAGGAAGACCTCGCAGATGTCGACCCTCGCGCCGCCCATCCGAACCTGAATCTCAGCGGCCGCGTCATCAGCGCTACTTTTGCAGTTCCCTACAGCATTGGCTACGCCGAAGGCAAAGACTGGGAGCTGAATCCGAGACATGGAACCTCCGCCCTCTTCGACTCTTTCTCCTACCTTTCGTCTTCATCTTCTCCGTGGAACCATACGCTCGTTGGCTGGACAGGCGAAATCCGGGAATCTGCTAGTGGGAAGGGTGCCACAGCTCAGCAGCCGTACAACAAGGCTTCAGCACCAATCCCCGTCGACGGTAAAACACCAATTCACCAGACTCCGCATGATCACAGTATCCGTGTCGGCCGCGAGGACCGAGACCGGCTGGAGAAGCAGCTCGAGCGAGACCATGGAGGGAAAATTGTCCCAGTTTGGCTCGCCGACGAATGGGAAGAGAAGGAAGATTTGGCAATCTTGAAAGATCAAGGCCGGTGGCGGAAGTATGCCGAGCACGAGCTTTACACGCTATTCCACTACAAACAGAACGAGCCGCAAGATGGTCGTGCTACTCGGAAGTCTTGGGCAGACTACTATCGCATGAACAAACTCTTCGCCGACCGCATCCTGGAACTATACAGCCCTGGTGACATTATTCTCATTCACGACTTCTACCTCCTTCTCCTCCCCAGTCTACTACGCCAACGGCTACCCAATGTCTATATCGGTTTCTTCCTCCACATCCCATTTCCCAGCAGCGAGTTCTACCGGTGTCTGAGCCGGAGGAAAGAAATCCTCGAGGGTGTCCTGGGCTCGAATATGGTTGGTTTCCAGTCATACAGCTACTCCCGTCATTTCTCGTCCTGTTGCACACGCATTCTCGGTTTCGACTCGTCCTCTGCTGGTGTCGATGCATATGGCGCACACGTTGCTGTTGACGTGTTCCCCATTGGCATCAACGCGGCTGCTACGCAACGCCAGGCTTTCGGTGACCCCGTTATTGAAGAGAAGCTCAAGGGCATTCGCAAGCTGTACCCGAACACGAAGATAATCGTGGGAAGGGACCGCCTAGATGCAGCTCGAGGCGTCGCGCAGAAACTAGAGGCTTTTGAAATGTTTCTCGACAAATTCCCGGAATGGCGAGGGAAAGTCGTCCTGGTGCAGGTGACCAGTCCGAGTAGTGTTCAAGCCAACAAGAACGCAGACGAAGACGAAAAGATGCGCAACAAGACGTCAGACCTTGTCGCCAGGATCAACGGCACATATGGCTCACTGAGCTTCGTCCCTATCCGACACTTCCCTCAATATCTCAACAAAGAAGAGTACTTTGCGCTCCTTCGCTTGGCCGACGTAGGACTCATCACCAGTGTCCGTGATGGCATGAACACGACCAGTCTAGAATACGTGATCTGCCAGAAAGAAAATCACGGCCCGTTGATCCTGTCCGAGTTCTCGGGTACTGCCGGATCTCTTGTAGGCGCCCTTCACATCAATCCTTGGGACTTGAATGGTGTAGCCGAGGCAATCAATGAAGCATTGAATATGACGGCTGAGCAACGCAAAGAACAACACAATCAACTATATAAACATGTAGTTGATCACAACGTTCAGGACTGGACGAACAAGTTCCTGCGGAGACTCATGACCAACCTGTCATCATTCGACCAGTCCTTTGCGACACCGGCGCTGGATCGGGCAAAGCTACTCTACCAGTACCGCCAAGCAAAGAAGCGCGTGTTCATGTTCGATTACGACGGCACGCTCACACCTATTGTCAAAGATCCGCAGGCGGCAATTCCTTCCGATCGTGTTATCCGTACACTGAAGACTCTTGCATCAGATCCCGCGAACTCGGTATGGATCATCAGTGGCAGGGATCAAGCGTTCTTGGATGAATGGATGGGGCACATCTCTGAGCTTGGTCTCAGCGCTGAGCATGGTAGCTTCTTGCGTTACCCGCGAACTGAAGAGTGGGAGAATCTCACGGAGAAGACGGACATGAACTGGCAATCGGAGGTCATGGAAGTCTTCCAGCACTACACGGAGCGGACGCAGGGTAAGTGGGGAAAAGCAAAAGCAAAAGCAAAAGCAAAAGCAAAAGCATTCGACATGGCTAACGTTGCGTAGGCTCCTTCATTGAGCGTAAGAAGATTGCGCTGACATGGCACTACCGGCGGGCCGACCCAGAATATGGCGCGTTCCAAGCGCGAGAGTGTCAGAAGCATCTTGAGAAGACGGTGGCGAAGAAGTACGACGTCGAGGTCATGACGGGCAAAGCCAACCTCGAAGTACGGCCGCGCTTCGTCAACAAGGGCGAGATCGTAAGGAGGCTTGTGGCTGCATATGGAGATGATCCACCACAGTTCATCCTCTGTCTCGGGGACGACTTCACAGACGAAGGCAAGCAACCATTTCCAGCCGACGGCGGAGCTCCACCACTGACCACACGTAGACATGTTCCGCGCCCTGCGGCAATCGAAGCTTCCTGCCGACCACGTCTTCTCGGTCACTGTTGGCGCCAGCTCCAAGCAGACGCTGGCCAGCTGGCACTTGCTCGAACCGTCGGACGTCATCTCGGTCGTCTCCCTGCTCAACGGCTCTGCAGACGCGGGCAACGTGGGAGCGGTCGCCGTCGTCGAAGGCATAATCCCAGAGTCGAGGAACTGAGCATAGATGTGTGGTTTGAGGCGGAACTGGAGCATGGAGCATGGAGTATTGTACAGTTGTAGAGCAGGGCAGGGCAGGCGATCATACCTACTCTAATAATACCACAACACACGTTCCTGCATGAATGGCATTCTCAGCGATCGTCGTGCTCCGGCCGCGTGTCTTTGCCTCATTGCGCGATGTCAATGCGCCCTGGAAACAAGTGCTGTTGGCTCTCTACCTCAGACAGCTAGCGTTGTTCTCCACGTGTGATTGACTCGTGGACGGTCCGGCCCAGGCTCGGCCCAGGCTTGGAACAGGTTTGCACAAATGGTCGTCAGCCGTCGCGTGCTGCGTCGATGATGTGGTGCCCGTGTTTGGCGGTGGATTCCAGCGTCTCGGTGGTGAGGCCCAGACGCCGTGGTGAATTGGATGCTTTGCACGCTCGCACCTTCCACTTGGCGACACAGATACGGAAGCAGCGTCTGAATGTCGAGGTTCGGGAGGCCACTGCAGGCCGCTGCAAGCCACTGTTCTAGTCCCCCCGTAGTCCCCCATCACCAGCCCACTACTAGGCCCCGACCCCCCCTGCGCGTGCGTCTGTCTCCTGCCGACCCGCTGGGAATTGTCCCGTCCCGTCCCTTCTCCTCCCTTCCAGTCGCTCGTTCTGTGCTTCCTCTCCGTCCTCACCGTCCTCACCGCCGCTTCCTCCTGCCCACAAGCCCACAAGCCCACACGTTCGCTGTCTAGTTTCTGTCGCCCCGAGTGTTTCAATCCGCGTCGTTTTGCTGAGATTAAAGATCGCCTGCGGAGCCTGCGGAGCTTTGATAACCGGTATTACGTCTCGAGCTGTGCGTGCTTCAGCCCAACAACCATCTTCCCTGCCCCCTAGCGCGCAAAACGGCCATACATATATACGCCTTCACTTCCCCAGAGCCTGAGCCAGCTGTAATCTGTAATCGCACGAGAGAGAAGAAACGCCGCCCACACACCGCCACCATGGGTATTTTTGAGAAACTCCAAGCCAGTATGTGTTTGCCCCTGTCCATTCCAAGAGGGAAGGTAGCGTTGCTGACGAAACTCCAGAGCTCGAGCTGTACCGTCTGGAGCAGCGCTACACACGTCGTGATAAGCGCACCACCTTCTACAGCGACGCCCAGTATGTCGACGGCGAGTACGTCTATGCGTCATCACCGACCGCCTCCGCAAAGACAACGTCCACGGGCAACAGCGGGAACAGTCGACGATCAAGCAAGATGCCCTCGATCCACATTCGCGCACTAGGTCGCTCGTAGACCGCCAGAGACCAACCGTTCCGACGCGCGACAAGAATCCACTTGAGAGGGACATCGAGCCGGGAGATGAAGAAAGAGGCTTCAAGTGAACGCACACATTACACATTGGTTTAGCAATGCCACTCGACATTCCCAGGCTGTGGAATGTTCGGACGCGGAGCAGAGCCCAGACGCACGCGCATCTCTCCATCATCATCGACAACATCAACGACTTCACGGACGCACCCATTACCTATTTGCATTGGCCGACCGGTATCAGCTATATGACAGCCGCTAAAAGTCTTTCTAGACGTGCTTTTACGCTCATTGTTTTTTTTTTCATTCCTGTTTGCTTCGAACTATACGTTTTCTTATCTTTGCACTTTGATGTTATATCCTTGGTAGCTTTGCAGCTCGAATACCCTTTTTCTTGTGTTCCGCATTGTTTTGCGCCGGTGTTGAGGCATGATTGAGTCATGTGGATCTGTGCGGGCATAGTGCCAGTTTGTTTGTTTGTTTGGTAGTGGATCTCGTGGGCTTGCCTATGTAGAGTTAGTTGGAGCATACTATGACACAATAACAAAGCAGTGCTATGTTGTGCTATGCTACCGAAGTTTGGCGCTTCTTCCCTTGGATGTTCTTTGAGCTCGGAAGCCTGTGAGATGATAGACTGCCACGTGTGCTCCTGCCGCACCCACAGCCAGTAGACCTTGCACACCTTCTGCATCCTCCATATAACACCACTTTTCACGTGGAATGCCGGAATGCAAACAAACAAACAAACAAAGCAGCCTGGCAGCCGCCCCCTCTTCCCACATCATTCTTGTCTTGTTACTGACAGCCGCATCACACCAAAGCATCACAGCGAGAACATCATCCTTATTATCGAGTACAGTGCACTCCTTACAACATTTCTTTCTTCCGTCTGCAGTTCTCGATTCCTACCAATACTACCCTCAGGGATTTCCTATTGCCCACTCACATACATCACTGCACACCGAATACCGTCACTGTTGAATGAGCTGCTCAGCAGGCGGAGTGGGTTCCTGCGGAACGGCTGGAACGGCTGGAGTAGTTGGTGATTGCGCATCAGGAACGTCTTCCGCTCCTTACAAGCCGCGCACTCCTTCTGAGACCGAGAGGAGCAAGGCTCCGTGGAGAGCTAAGAAAGAAAAGGCCAAGGCGAAAGCGAAGGCTAAACTGGGTCTTGCGAAAGCGGTCCTGAAGATCAAAGGCGTGGGCAAGAAGCCTTCTGCATTATAACCGCTTAATCAACAGAATCCGAGACTTGAGTACTGTTACCACTGTATGAACCCAAGTCGGCCTGGATCATCTTCCTCTCGTGCTTCGACTTCGATTCCGCGCAGGAGGCCGTCTACCTTCCAGTGTCTTCAATCAAAGAAGCCCAGTGCCCAGCAAGCCGCGAAAGAAATTGAGGAACGCGTGAATAAGTGGAAGATCAAAAAGAAAGAACGAGAACTGTGGGAGCTCAAGTACCGAAAGAAGTTGGGTAATGCGTTGCTGAAGATCCACGACAAACTATACGACTATTGACAGGTTGAGCTCGTTTCACGGCACTACGGGAGGCCGTCTATATGTCGACCATACGCACTTCAAGACGATCGATAAACACTTCTAGAACCGCCTCTACGCGGACATCTATTGCCGAGCCGGATTTCACACGCTATTCTGGCTGTTACATCGTGCCGGGCAAGTTCGTCCCACAAACAGACCAAAGACCGAGAGACCAAGAGGCCTGGGAAAGGTATCGCGATCGGTTTCGGAGGTGGAAGAGCTATTTCCATCTCTGGCGTTGCCAGCGAAAACAAAGTACGAAGTGGACACCCCTCTGGTTGAGTTACGCTAACCTTGTCTTAGGACACGCGCAAGCAATTGATGGGGGACACGAGTCCGGCAGCCGATAGAGGGTCAGGAACTGAAGCTTCTCAGACGAATCACTACACGTCGACCTTGATCAATATTCATGCTCCGATCATTGTTTTCGCGCCGTCGTACCATAACGGTGATCAGAAAAGCCGATCGGAAGACGAAGACGAGGAAAAAGAGGACGAGCAAGAATCCAGATACTTCCTGGAAGACATCGAGGACGTATACCACGTCAGGGAATACGGCAAAGATAGCCGGCGTACAAAAGGAGGGTATCCGAGAGAGAAGGGGGGAGTGTTTTGTCGGCTGAAGAGAAGACTTCGAAAATTCCTTCAACGACATTGGAACGGTCAAGGCGGACAGACATTCTCAAGAAGCCATTCAGAACATTCGGTGCGCGGTACTTCGAGGTCGTAAGTGTGTGGAGTCGGAGCAGTCGGAACACATCCCGATCGGAACAGCGCACGGACTCGGGCGCTGTTCGTCTCGTCCGGCGGACAGCTTTCGAGCTCCGTACAATAATAATGTTGGCGTCTTCCGCTCGATCAGCTTTTGCTGTCGTCCCGAAACGTCCATACATTTGCCAATCATGTATACAAAAGACAAGACTACCACCATTGGCCTCGGGCCGAAGCTCTATACGTCTCACACGGGCACTTCACGCCGAACGCCAATTGCCGAACGACGATAGCCCGTTCCGCAAAGTCTTGAAGGATGCCGCCAAGAAGAAGAAAAAGGACCGCAAAGGGAACTCGGATACTTCAAACAAGGCACAGCGCGGCGAGAGCGTGCAGTTAGACAAGTGGGAGCTGACAGTCGGCATCGAAATACATGCAGAGCTCAATACAGCGCGGAAGCTCTTCTCCAGCGCTGCAACATCCGTCAGCGAAGCACCGAACACCCACGTCTCCCTCTTCGATGCTGCGTTTCCCGGGAGCCAGCCTCACTTCCAGAAAGAAGCCCTCGTGCCTGCCCTACGCGCCGCCCTAGCCTTGAACTGCGACATCCAGCACAAGAGCAGCTTCGATCGGAAGCACTACTTCTACCAAGATCAGCCTGCGGGATATCAGATCACCCAGTACTACGAACCCTTTGCCAAAGATGGCCATATCACCCTCTACCCCCATGATTTTCCTCCCGGAACTGCCACTCAAGATGCCCCCATTACCATCGGCATCAAGCAAGTTCAGATGGAACAAGATACGGCCAAGACCGTACAACAGCCGCCTTTCACCAACCTCCTCGACTTCAACCGCGTCTCGCATCCCCTCATCGAGATCATTACCCTCCCTCAAATACACGATCCTACAACCGCAGCAGTGTTGGTCCGGAAGATACAGACTATCTTGAAGGCCGTCAATGCTGTCACAGCCGGTATGGAGATGGGCGGTCTCCGCGCCGATGTCAATGTGTCAATCCGCGAACGCCACGGACAGTCTACAGGGCGTGGTCTGTCGTATTCTGGTGTCACCGGTCTTGGGCAGCGGACCGAGATCAAGAACTTGGCAAGCATCAAGGCTGTCGAGGATGCGATAATTGCGGAACGCGACCGTCAGATCGGCCTCCTCGAAAGCGGTGGCGTTGTGGAGGGAGAAACGCGAGGATGGACGTTGGGAAGCAGGTCCACAAAGCGACTGAGAGGCAAGGAGGGAGAAATTGATTACCGCTACATGCCCGATCCCGATATTGCCCCCGTCATTGTTGGAAATGTGAGATGCAACCCTTTTACCGAAAACTTGTATTAACACGCACAGGATCTCATCCAACACCTCCGAACTACCCTCCCCCAGTTATCAGACGAAACTGTGAACATGCTTGTCGATAATAAAAATGACTACAGTCTCACCTCAAAGGACGCGAGCACCCTCCTCCTTCTCGATGGCGGTGAGCGTCTCGATTACTATTATGACGTCGTCGAGCACCTCCGTGCCACTTTCTCCAATGATACCGACACCCAAGCACGCCTTGGAAAAGTAGCTGGAAACTGGTACGTTCCCCGCACTCCCGACGTGTGTTGCCCACATGGTCACTATGCTGACAAATTCTAGGGTATTAATGGAGCTCGGTGGCCTCGTGAAACACGAAGAGTGGTCCGCATCGCACGTCTCCTCGAATGAACTCGCTTCGATAATAGCACACGTCTTGCGCAAACAGATCACTGGTCGGACAGCGAAGCTACTCCTCTCAATGAAATTTGAGGGCGACGAACGGTCAGTGGAACATATCATCGCAGCTGAAAATATGCTTCTGTGTCCACTTTCTCGTCATGAGTACGAAGAACTTGCAAGAAATTTGATAGAGGAAAAGCAGGATGTGATCAAGGAGATTGTAGAGAAGAAACGGTACCAGAAGCTGAGATGGTTTGTTGGCCAGATGATGGCAAGGAGTGCCGAGGGAACTGTTGAGCCGGATCAGGCCGAGAAGGTGCTGAGGGACCTATTACACCTACCTCCTATGTAACAGAGTTGAAGTGACCCCGTTTTTCGGGTCAACATTTTTCGATGGGTACGTGTCTTCAAGTGTGCCACCCGTCTCTGTGGTTAGAGATTCCCTGTGAAATAAACTACTGCCAACATTCAGCAACAACGGTAGGTAGAAAGATTTACACCCACCTCTCTCTCTCTCTCCGAACAATGTCACACATGGCTCGCGCATCATCATGCCCTGGCAGTGAATCGCGATGTCAGGGAGCGTGCTGTCTTCGACACTTTGGTAACCCCTTTGCCCGCTTAAGCATCTGGTACTCATCGTCCATGGCAAAGACGGGCATATCCGCCTATGGCACTCATGGACCTGACTCTAACATACCGGGAACAAGGCTTTCTAGTCAACAGCAACACACTGCTCCCACGCCAGCATCGACCAAACCGCGGCCTCCCCCACCACCGCCACCGAAAGTACTCTCACCGAGCTGGACACTCCGCCCCATATACCGGCGTGGAATGAAGTCGTGGAACCCGCAGAAACATCATTGGGCGCATCGGGATTACATGAATGCTATCCATAAGATTGTTTGTGTGGAGGGGATGTTGACGGAGGGTGATGAAGTCGAGGTGGAGGGGAACGGTGATGGGGATGGAGAGTGGGAGACTGTGTCCGGGGGTAGTGGTGATGGGGAGGCGGGGAGTATGGGGTATGGAGTGGAGGGGGATAGGCCTTTTGATGTTTATAAGGGGAGGGATGGGAGAGCGAGGATCAAGTGGCTTGGGGAGGTGGAGAGGAGGTTGGGGGTTGGAGAGCGTGGCGGAAGGGGTGGGGAGGTGAAGGGTGAAGGAGAGAAGAGGATGAAAGGGTGGTGTACGTATTTACCGCAAGTGGGACCGAGTGAACAAGAGCAGGGAAGTGAGGTTTATGAGCGGTATTGTCGAGTGGTGCAGGAGGAGATTGGGAATAGTGGCAAGAGCGGGTGTACTCATAGACATGGCGAGATCAAGACTATGCATTGGGGAGAAAGGGTGGGGAGCTGGGATGATGGGATTACTGAGAGCGCCTTGCTTTACTCCGAGGGGGATATCGTAGAGGCTGGGATGGGGGCTTCAAGACGATATGCGCCGACGCCTTTGCGAGAGAGGGTTGTTCTGGGCCCGAGCGTGGATAGCGAAAGCGTAATGTCGGAACCGGATACAGACTCAGATGACACCTCTCCTAGGTCGTCGATTCATCACCGCGCCCAAGAAAATGAGTCGAAAACAGCCAAATTCAAGGGGTTTATCAAGAGACGCCTTAGCAAAGGTGGGAAGAAAAAGAAGAAGAAGAAGGAGCGGAAAGATAGCGACGTTGGTATTGATGAGGGAGATATCAAGTCGTCACTGAATGAAAATTCCAAAGGGAGGACGATTCAAAAAAAGGCCAAGAACACATCTACACTATACGGCATAGAAAAGGATACGCTCATACCAAACGGCACCGCATATCCCTCTATTCGATCGTCGCGAGGACGTATCCCAGAAGCACCTTCAACGGTCGGCTCATTATATTCAACTACGCCATTGGACCTGAGGCAATCATGTCTCCACCTCCCCCTACCAGATACCACCCAAACACCTCTACCTACTCCTTCCTTCAAGTCGCAAGTAAACCCCATTTCTCCGACAAAGGTTCAGAAACCTCGACCGGTATCAGTATCACCATCACCATCATCCTCCTCCCCTACCGACCACGCGACCCCGACAAACCCCTTCCTCTCCCGAACCCCGAGCTTCGAAAACCTCTATACTCAATGTAACGCGCGCCTTCAACATCTCGATGCCGAGACCGCCGAGGCAGAAATCTCCCGCATACGCCACGAGCGTGCGCGGGGAAGTCTTGCACGTACGAGTACAGTGAAAATGGCGAAGAATTTGAGGGATGTCGGGATCGAGAGAGCCGATTCACAGTACTCTCTTCCCCCCACGAGGGGAAATCGTATCAAGGATGAGTATAGGGGAGTAGAAAGAACCGGGGCAGTGAACGTTCAAGAAGGAATGCGACAAAGGAGAGCCATGGCAATATCACTCAACACACCCTGGGAAGGAGCATGGCACAAAGAAAAGAGCCGGCCAGAAGAAGATTTATATCCCCTCTCATCCACAAATCCATCCTACCAAGCCTACCAAGAGGCAGAAGAAGAAGAAGATGATGATGATGATGAAGAAGAATATGTCCCTAGCATCTACTCCCTCACCACCGCCACCCGCCTAATCTCCCTCACAAACCCCACAACAACCAAAACCCCACCCCCACGCGCCCCGATCCCCGCGCGCAGGAGTTCGAATAAACCGCACAGCGCCGTATTCCTAGCCCCACGAACAGCACTAGACGTGTACCCCGAGTACGAGTACAATTCCCACAGTAATGGGAATCAAGCGAGACATACCCATCAAACCTCCCAACCCAACACCTTCCATCCTCATTCCCATTCCCCTTCCCCTCCCCACTCCCACTCCCCTGCATCAAAACCCTCCTCCTCCTCCTCCTCCT
Source organism: Massarina eburnea CBS 473.64 (assembly GCA_010093635.1). Classification (NCBI taxonomy): domain Eukaryota; kingdom Fungi; phylum Ascomycota; class Dothideomycetes; order Pleosporales; family Massarinaceae; genus Massarina; species Massarina eburnea. The sequence goes on from MU006785.1 coordinate 1,014,210, forward strand.
CCTCATCATCATCATCCCAACACTCCAACGACCTCGACTTCTTCATCCGCTCCCCCTCCCTCACTTCCTCGCCTATCTACACTGCACACGTTACCCCCGACACCACCATCTTCACCAGTCCGATCCCGCGGAAACTGCGTAAACGACATCCGTTATTCAATCCAGTTCATCCACTTCATCCATCCCATGTTCCTTCGTCCCCGGAAAAGTTGGCTAGACAGGTCACGTTCGGCGCCAACACTATCATCATCGCTCGCTCGGATAATGGGGCGGAAAGTGATGACGCGTTTGATGATGGGCGCGAAAGTTCCGAGGTCTCGTGGCATGCGTGTCGGGAGGGGTGGGGCGAGAAGGATGGGGACTTGGGGGATGGGTTGAGGAGGTGAAGGTTGGGGGGG
>MU006785.1:1014618-1095036 GCA_010093635.1 Massarina eburnea CBS 473.64
TTTGCTTCGAAAGATTACCTACCTTCACGGTTATCGAGTGAGTTGGAGGATTTTCTTGGAAGTAATGAGTTTAATATCATGCGATTATCATTGCTTGTACTACAAGTGGACTAATGTGAAATATGTGAAATGTTTGATCACGTTCCAAGGAGAATATATCATTATGCAGTCTGACTTTTAACTGCGAGGTGGACTTCAGGTCTACTGCTGGTCGCAGAGCCTGAAAGGCTGCGCGTACTCATCTTTTTGATATCATGATTTCTCACAATGGACCTAATCACGAAGGTAACCTCTGTTGATGGTGCACAAAAGTGCAAAGCCTGCAACATTGAGATTAGTAACATCACCTAGACACATAGCATCACATCACAGATCACGCAGAGCCATAGCCCGCAGATGGCCCCAACGGTGAAAACCCGAAATGGCCTCCACGAGTAGCTGTCCTTCGAAAAGGAGCCCTTGGGCAAAAAAAGGTTTGTTCAGGAAGGTATGATCAATTGTCTATTGAATCGACACCGTTCCTCAGCCACCACGCTGCAAGAGTCATTGTGCGCATTTCAGCAACACAGACCCTACCGGCCCAGCCTATCAGAAGATGGCTTTATCCATGTTTTTATCCATGACCGTGCCATGCTGCAGGGCCAAGCAAGTATTTCCACCCAAACTCCTCCGCCAGTCATTCATAAGGACGTTTATGCGACGAGCTGGACGATACCACCAGCCTCCTTGATCTTCTTCTCGGCGTCCTTGGAAACGTAGCGGGCGCGGACAACGATGGGGATCTGGGGCAGACGGCCCTTGCCGAGCACCTTGGCGTAGCCGAGGGAGAGGAGGTCGATGACGGGAGCCTTGTCGGACTTCTTGGTGAGGTACTCGTCGCGCTTGTCGGCGGGGATAAGAGACCAGAGCTTGTCTAGGTTGACGACGGGCTTCCAGAACTTCTGCTGTGTCTTGTGGCTGCCAGGGAATTAGGAATGGACACGGGATTGTTCATAGGGCGACTCACAAGTAACGCATACCGATCTTTCCGAAGTATCCAGGATGGTACTTGTCGATGTTGGTTCGGTGGTGATGCTGTCCACCAGCCATACTGATCTCATTAGCATCTTTATTTCAGTGGTACATGACTTTACTGACCCACGACCACCGGGATGCTTCCTGTGCTTTCCGACACGACCGTGACCGGCGCTCACATGGCCGCGGTGCTTGCGAGTGTTTGACAACCTGGTATACTATTAGATACTGTCGCAATTGCGCAATGAGCGAGTAGCGTACCTGGTAGGCATGATGGGCGACTGTGTGTTAGTATGTCGTTGAGAGAACTCGCTGAGAGTTTGAAGTCGATGTTCGTGGGCAAAATCAAGCGAGCTCGGGCGGAACATCATTTCGCCGAGGTGGTATGTCACGTGCACTACCTCCAGATTCCAATGTCAAAGTGCTCTCCCTGTCTTATCGCGAAAAGCCCGAACTTCAATATGAGTACTTGAACGAATATAATATTTGAATTTAGAGTTGATCTTAGCGTTGAATCTTCAGCTAGTAACATCGTATGGCCATTGAATCATGTCCATCTACACCCCCCTCGCCGTGCTCCTAGTCCTACGCTATGCAATATAGAAATCGATCGTAACGTACGTCACTACCTATCCCCAATAAGGTGTCCTTAGCCCAACAAACGTTGACCCTATGCCGCCATCTGAGTCTTCCTTCTTCCTCTGTCCCGCAAGCTGCATGACTAGTTAGCAAGAAAACGGGTTCAACCACAGGGCTGGACGTACTTCTAATTGTATGTGTCGATGAACGTGAACGAGCCAATCGACGTAGCTTTGTGCTTCGTTATTACGGTCTTCATACAGCAACCGCGCGAACTCGTATTCGGCACCGTCAAGACCCTGTCGAGCAAGCTGTATCGTCAACGCCTTGGAGCCGCGAGAGCTCTCTAGATATTGTAAGATGTTCCGTACTTGCGCATTCAGATGCGTCTGAAGCACAGGTAACGTTGATGAGAAGGGATCCAGGCTCTTGAGAGTTGTCTTCCCTTCCCCAAATAGGTCTTCGAGCAGGTTCGGCGATACTTGCGCGTGTAGCCATAAAAGGCACGTCTGTCCATTGTCCACAATGTACACCCCGCCCTCTTCAACTTGCGAAAAAGATGCCCTGATGCTGTCGGGCATGCACAAATGGCCGTTCTCGTTCGCAAAGCCGTCCTTCTCGTCCAAGTCGTGTATCGAGATGATCCGCGGGTAGAGGTATAGCGACAACTCCAAAGGACCCATCGCTTTGATCATGCGCATATCATGTACTCTCCTATCGGTAGGCTCCTTCCCCCCTTTGAAGGCTCTCGACTTGGACAGACCGAGGATGTACATGCTAAATTCCTTTAGGTTCTCCGGTAGAACGAGCTGGCCCGGAGGGTTGTTGCTCCCAGTGAAATTCTTTCTATATCCAGCTAGGATGTCGACAGTCTTCTCGGTCAAGGCGGACCGAATGTCCTTCAAATTCTTCTCGGTCATACGAGCGGCCGCTTCCTTAGCGATGATACTGACGACTGCATCCTGATCGATGAACTTCATTGATTCGGTGACACCTTCACTAACACTGGCGACGATATTGATGCATCTTACACGGCGCTGACCACTTGCTGTTGTATAAAGAAGAGCGGCCTGGAAATGAGCATCGAGCTTGGGGTCAAGCTTGCCATCATACGAGAACATGACGCCGATGGCCTTATCGGCGTCAATGACACCGAATTCGAGATCCGCGCCAAAAGTATGATGATAAAAGTTGCCGTGGTATGCAGAGACCTGAAGACCGTTTGAGCATCGAACTTTCATAAGAGCCTGGTAGCCGGTATCCCGCGTGACTGTGTGCTTGATCTCCTTCGAAAGCTTGAGAGTATCTCGAGGAGAGTGGAAGTTAGGATAGTAGTACACCTCACCACCTGAAGTAGATGAAACATGGCCTGCATGAACGTTAGCAAGAGATAAATTTTAGAAACAACCAAGTCAGCATACCAACAGTGGCAACATCTAGATAACCACCACTCGGAGCCGCCAAGAAAAAGTCGACGCCGATTCCGTTCTCCACCATTTTTTGGGCTACCTTGCGGTATCCAGGATGCTCTGTTGTGAACAGCTTCCTTTCCGCATCTGTGTTTCCCACGTTGCCGGTGTCCCTCAAGAACAAACGCCCGGGACCCCATGTTGGCAAAGACGCAAGCGACGACACGATCTTTCCTCCTGTTGCTGATAAAGCTTGGACAGCTGAGTTCAACGCCGAAAGCAGGCAAGGTTCCGGATTCTTGAACTCGGAAAACATGTTTGGGAGCTGGGTTAGCAGTGAGGTGATGATGGCCTTCGATTCTTCTGGATCCACAAACAGACCGCTGCTTAGGGGCACAAAGGGCTCCTCGACGTCAGGCATCACAAGCATCTGTGCCGCATCCAGAGTAGGACTGAGATTGTAGAAGTGAAGCTCTTTGTCAAAAGTCACAATTCCGACTTTTGAGTTTTCAGGCAGTCTTCGTGGAGGTGGGCCTTCGGCGTTCTGATCTTGTTCCGCACCATAGAGAGCACTGATGATACCTTCACAGAATCCATCGAGGAAACCACGGTTGACGGCCTCGGCGCTAACGTCGATCAGGAAGAGCCAATTGAGACCAACAGGCGGTTTAGACCAGTATTCCTTCGGTACCATGAAGTCAACTGTGCCCAGTGTCAACTCCGGACGCTGCAATCGATCTACTCGCACTCCGGATGGATCTGTGGGCGCGAAGTATTCCGAGGGGACATCGTTGGGGAAAGTGCACATGTTGCAGACGAATTTGTTTCCGCCCGACTTGAAGGGCATAAAGGGGTTGATGTAAGCACGGCATCTCCTACAACGAGGTGGGCCGGTATCTCCAAAGTCCAGAACGGGTACAGGATGCTCGCCTTCCTGTTGGGGAGCGAGCGGTTGAAGTATGAGTCCGAGCGGTAGATGGGTGGAAGCAAGTGCTTCTTGAGTCGAAGGTATGTTATTGAGTGTCAGCCTGGCGACTTTTGGCGAGGAATTGCCCTGGTCAAAGGCTACAAAGGGCACCAAAGCTGGGGGAGGCAGATGGCGCTCCATGGTCGGATATACATGTTCGAGATAGTATTTGGCTGGCACGTCTCTCGACCTCGCGATGCTGGGAATCTGATCAGGATCCACCTTTCCTTGCTGCGACGAAGCAGGCGCGCCCATGAGAGGGGTGTTCGACCGTGCAGCATACTGCATGCCTGTCGCCGGACTTGCTGGACTGAACATGGGCGCAGCGGCAGGGAACTGGCTCATGGCTGGCGTGATCTGCGGCTGTCCCCATTGCGCTCCGCCGGCTTGCGGAGAGGGCTGGCTGAGGAACTGGGTCGGGGTCCCAACATCGCCCTGCGGCATCCCGTTGAATGCCTGCGAGCTTCCGCCTGGCCCTTCAATATTGTGGTATGCATGCCGGCCCTTCTTCTTGTTGTGCCTGGCGGTCCCTGTCTGTTCCGCCCCTCCACCCAAGCCCATTCCTCCCATCTGCTGCGCCAAGCTGTTCGCATCCTGAGCATCCTGGTGGTACGGGGGCGAAGGCTGCGGCGGGAAGAAGCCCTGCTGGGTGGGCTCGTCTTTCTGCGCAGGGCCATTGGGGTTCGGCTCGCCCTGTCCGAGAGCGTGGTACATCTGAAAGTCCGACATGACTGCGGCGGCGCGGGGGTCTCACGGCGCGCAATGGAGGAGAGCGGAGCTCGGGTGGTCACGCAGGCTGGGAGATGTGCGAGAGTGTGTGCGCTATCTCGGAAGCGACCATGTCATGGTAGATGTCTGTGAAGATACTCGGCGGTGCGGAATACCGGGGTCGAGCATTCGGTGATCTGGCATTTATTTCTCGAAGTCAGTTCCAGGCGGGTCGCTTCTCGTTGCGGCCCGTGCGCCTTCCCGCCGACCTCACCCATGCCGACGCTCACTCACTCACTCACTCACGTGACACTGTCAGACGCGATGCTACAATGTATGTATTCATCGCATAAATATAGTCTCTCGCAAGACATATGCTTCCAGTGCATCTACTGCACGACTAAGTGCCTCCTTGGCGTCATATCCTTCCAGCTGCGTGTGGCCGCTCAAGACACACCAAGACGTCTCCTCTCCCACGAATTGCTCTCCTACTCGAGTTTATCCAGATGCGCCAACCTCGTAAGAACTACCGTCTTGCTCGTCTCTTCGATCTCTCCGGCCAGGAAAACCTCGTCCAGGATCGCGTAGACCTAGTCGATCAACTCAGTCCCTCTACCCATATATCTTCTCCATGTGTACATACCTTGTAGAAATTAAACACCAAATCTAGCTCGCAGACATTCCCAAAAAAGGCATCCAACACTTCCACAAAGAAGTGTATAGCCTCCAAGAACGCCAACTCGTTGTCATTCGTATCGACGCAGGCACAGAAGAAGAGTCCCGCATACCGACGGTACACGATCTTGGACATGTTGCGGAACTCGACGAAGTTGGACTGGTGTTTTTGGTCGCGGGGTGCGATTAGGCGGTGGACCTGTGAATGGGGGTGTTAGACCGCATATGGTGATATGTTTAGGATAGAGGGTGAGGCGGTGGACGGGTGGAGATAATCGCGTACCTCGCCCTTCATCTTGACTTTCTCTTCATCCTATTGCCGTATTAGCACGACTCTCATCATGTCTCTATTCGCACTCAAGCATCACAGCTTACGCTATACGGCGCATACCACTTCGCCAACCGCGTCTTCCCCCTACAGCACTGTCAATCCCTTCCTCTCCCTAACAAGCAGTGAAACTAGCAGAGAGAGAACTCACTGCCGGTTCTGTATTAAAATAAACGAGAGCACCATCGTACGAAGCCGGGTCGATGCGCTGGCTTGCTCAATTGTCAGCGATAAATGATGATACCGCGGTCTAGTTCACGGCCTTGGCGGGTTCCTCCGGCTTGCTCGAGCTAAGCTTTGGTGGCTTGTGCCCGCCCCTGCATGTCGCCGCAGGCTCCACATATAGCCGACCACGGGGAAACGACAGTGAATGACTTTCCACTACATACATATGTATCTACCTCATGCCTCATGGAGGTCTAGTAATAAGTTCACCAATTCGCATAACGCTCAATGTACCCAACAGCGATCGGATGAATATTTAGTTCCTTATTTCGTTACTCGACAACAAAAGAAAGCCACCATGCATGCACGTGCCCAACAACCCTCCATTTCCAACCCTTAAATAAACACGCCACGCTCCCTTCTATACTCCTCAAACAACGCCCTATTATCCTTCGGTGGTGCCGGTGGTCCAAAATTTCCACGGACGTACTGCGCGTAAGTGATTTCGTCGGCAGGCGAGACGGGCGAAACAGGATGTCGAGGGGAACGTATGGTCTCGAATTCCCATTCCGGAGTCTCCGCATGCCTGCTTTGCGGCCGAGGCGATGAGATCTGCAACTCGCGCGGACTGCTGTTGCGTCTCGGGAAAGGAAGCCGTTTGATCTGACCGGACAGTGAGCTGCCGACCCTGGATATGATTGAGTCGTCCTTGTTGGAGTCGGTATAGAGGACCATTGGTAGCGATGGATTGTGGTTGGAGTAATGGCGGAGGTATGGTAGTGAGGCGCATATGATGGCGAGTTGGCACTCCATTTGCGAGCATACGAAGATGTTGAAGCCATTCCCTGCAGCTGTGTTAAAGAGCGCGCAACTAAAAGGGATGTCCGTGGTGGAGAACGGGACTGCATGCAGTCCCAAAGCGAAGAACTTGGCTCACATGTAGCATCTCCTGACAAATCGTTTACAAGACGTGATAGAAACACGGTCCGAGCGACAGCTGCGACGCCCACGCTATTGGACGTTAGAGAACCCCGTTCATCAAATGTGAGGAACGGGACTGACCTTAGGGAGAACGTGACAATACCCTTGAGAGCATTTCGGTGAAATTGCACCATTGGAATATCACGTAGTCTCAGATACGGTATAGTGATAGTGTAGAGTGTTGAGATGATGTCCAAGGACCCTTGTATCAAGTAATATGCGCGTTGGCTGGTACATTTTTTTCTTCTCTGGGCATCAAAAACTGCAATGTTCCAGTATGAACTCGTAGGGTGGCAAAGGAGAATCTGTGTCAAAATGCTTGCGGTTGAGTAGCAGATGATCAATGTAATGAGGAAATAGATGATCCGTCGGAAGGCCGTTGTGCATGGAAGATCTAGTCGACGGTAAAAAAGGAGCACAGAAACTTTCGTACAAGTTATACTGAGCATAAAAGCACCTTCACTGAGCCATTGGGTCTGCTTACTGTCAGCTCTAGATTCACCGATGCAACGTTGCACCAGCTATATACACATCATCATGATGCACGAGGGAAGTAGAATGAAAGTCTGTTCGTAAGAAATTGGGCTACCCACTAGTGCAGCGCGTTTGTAGGTTGAGATTTCAATATCCCATAAGTGCCTATCGAAGCCATATTCCAGTGTTCCCATCAGGCATGCGGTAGTGAAGAGTATAGAAAACACCTGGAATTGAATCAGTGATGCAAACAAAAAGAGATGGAGACTTACCCAAGAACAGGAAATAAACAAGTCATCGAGGCCCAGGCCAGAGTTACTTGTTCTGATCTGAGTCCATATACGCGCAACAAAGATGATCGTTGCGGAAGTCATGAGACAGACACTAAATACCGGGAACCATGAGCGTGTCTCAGGATCAACATATGTTGGCTTTGGCCATGTCGACATTGAGGTAGAGTCCAAGTTGGGGAAGTCGCCAGCCATCTTGTGTACTATTTGAAGTATGCAAGGAAAGCTCCAAAGAGAGGGCACGAGAGCAAAGCTTATACTACAAGTCTTATAGACAGAGAGAACCGTGACTCGGCATCCAGTCTCGGCCGAAATCCTGGACGCAGTGTACGTTAATGGAGATGATATAGGTGCCTTGGCGACGGCCAGTTTTGCCTTTCGACATCCCAGACGGAAGATCCGGTTGTAGTGTGGGGAAAGATCTGGTGAAAATTGGCTCTCGCCACGTGCGTCAGAACATGCACACCAGGTTGGATCCATGCCGGCATACGCCACGATGACAAGATGCCCCTGCAAGGAGGAAGTGAGAGATTTGCCTTGGCTGCCGGAGCGTTGCATATGGACAAGAAAAATCCATGTAGTAACAGCCTGTATAAGTATGAGCCAATGTCGAACAACGTGGAGGACGATCTTTGAAGGGTAGTCTGAGGCTAGGAGAAACTGTCTCATACTAAGGACCATCTGGAAGCCGTGTGGTTATCTTTCAATAACACCTTATAGAGGAGGTAGAGCTAGATCGAGCGGCCCTCTGGAACACAATGTCTGGTTTGATGCATAGAGACGGTGCCTTTTTTGGCCAAGTATCAGAGCAAAATCTCGGTGAATTTATTTTTTGCCGCTCCTAATTTGGTAAAACTTGGCCAGGCACTTGACACTTGTTTGTACGGATGTCCTGAATAGAGTGTTGAATCTGTAGAGACTATCCCCAACATGTCTGGAAACGTATCCAGCGACTGCTCCAAACATTCTTTACCTGTCATATCTGCAGGAATTACGTCAAAGCTCACGATGAAAACCTTTCGCATGTGGTGGCTGGTGTGCAGTAGATTAACAGCTGATGGCAGTTGTGTTTCCGAATTGGCCTGGATGCATGTCAAGTGGGAAAGGTGTGCAGCGCCAAGATGCGGAGAGGATGCAGCATCTGAAGTTGTGTGAATTTACCCATCCTGTCTTTCTCTCCACAGGGGAGAGCTGGATAAGGCCGTCCGTTCTCAAAAGGGTTGACTGGTCGTCCGGGTCGCGTGTCACGATGCCCGATTCCGTCCAGGTCTGGGTGAAAGGCCTGGAGTTGATGCATGTGTTAGGGAGTGTCGAACGTGCCTTCCCCGCAAGATATATGCGCTAACCAGCTTGGGGACACAACGGCTTCCGGTTCGTAGAGGGGAAGCACGAGAACACTGTTCAGATTTGAGAAGTCTTGTTAGGTAAGCTGCATGCCTTGCGGATACTCTCGTATACAAACATTTCCGACCTGAGATTGGTGAGAGCAACGACAGGTAGTGCTGAGCCGTCGGTCAGAGGTCGTGCGTAGTCATCCAGGGCCGAAGTCGGCCTCAACGGCCTTCACGGCCAGCTTTGCAATCCGACGAAATTACAAAACTCATGCAAGCATATAGATAAACACGCAATAATGTCCCACACAAAGAAAAAGGGAATTGTAAAACGACGAGAAATACAGCGCTGGGGGCAGAATATGACCAGGGCCTGATTGGCTGTCATTCGCTGTTATTCGCTGACTTTCGATAACAAATTTGAACATCCCCACGTTGGCGAAGACGCTCTCCACAACGTCCACCATCGCGGCTACACCCCACTACTCTGGAGTGCATACGGCCGAAAATCTCGCCTGAGCTCACTACTACTTGCTTTTTGCGGAAATGTCGTCTTGCTGCGTGGGCAGAAGTCTGACCTGCAAACAGCGGTTATCAGCAAAGTAATAATGGAACTACTAATCAGTAGCATAGGCCCCCCCCCTCGTCCGGCCCTTCCAGAAGATTTCTAGATACTCTGGAGACATTATTGGCAGCGACGAGCCATCCGTCTCACTGGACTAGATCGACGACGGTACGGATACACGCGTCGCTGGCGGCAGAAGGACCAGCGGTGCAAGCATAGGTAGTCTTGAGACCTGAGTCGGGAAGAGTCGGGAAGAGTCGGCGTGGTGGAACATTCGCCTTCGTTGAAGACAAACACGCGAAACCGCGGTGTATTCGCACGTAGGCGTCGGGCATCAGCTAAGGCGGTCGTTATCAGCGGTGAGCAGAGGAATCGCATAATGGCACGCTACCGTGCTATGATGGCCTTGACGTGTCGGAGGCGGCGCCTGCTGAGCCGCGGGTTCGCCCTTGCCCGGCAAGGCACTAGCGTCGCCCAACCGCCTTCCGGCCAATCAGCGCCGACTGCTTATCAGTGTACTTCGCGCTGAACAATCGCCTTACAAACACCACCACGCCAAGCCGTCGAATTCGAGATGAAACCAGGATCCGAACTACGCCGACCTGGAGAATTGTCCATGTGTGCGTGCGTGCCAGCAGTGCCCGGATGGCTGGCCGACGAGGGCCCCCGTACTCCCAGGCTCGCCGTGGCCGGTGAAGCTGAGCAGTCCCTTATCTACCTGTCAACAAGCCGAAACCAGCGCGATAACAGAGCACAAAAAGACAATGCACAGTGACGCCAGACACCCGGCTCTGAAGAGCAAAGCTCCAGATCGGACGCGACCCCACGGCGCGCGGCTGTGGATGGCTCGCCTTTACTTATTTTGGCCGCTTGAGAAGGGCTGATAAGGAACACTATCTTCACATAAAAGAGCCCGGCCATCCTCCCGGGTCGATCCTTAGGGCTCCGATTTCTTCCTGGCCAGTTGTTATATCATCCAATTCTCCTTCTCCTCAAGCCTTCTCCCCAGACCACTACACCCTTTTCACAGGAACACCACACCTGAACACCACCACGTGAGGCCCACCACTGCGCCCACCACTGCGCCCACCATGTCCTACTCGTGGATTGGGCCGCCCACGCCCTTCAATGGCACCAACGAGCAGACGGGTGGCGATTCGAGTGAGTTTCGCTTCTTAACCCTTTCGTCCAATCCACTGACCGATTTTGCCATGCAGATACAGAGAATTTGAATCAATGGTACTCAACGGGCGACACGGCCTACATCCTCGTAGCTTCGGCTATGGTGTTGGTTATGGTCCCGGGTCTAGCGTTCCTCTACTCCGGTCTCGCGCGTAGGAAGTCGGCCCTGTCCCTGATATGGGCTTGCATGTTCTCCGCTTCCGTCATAACCTTCCAATGGTACTTTTGGGGATACACACTGGCATTCAGCGCAACGGCTACGAATGGCTTCATCGGCAACCTTGACAAGTTTGGTCTCAAGAATGCCCTCGGTGCCCCCAGTCCGGGAAGTCCTCTGATTCCAGAGCTTCTCTACGCTTTCTACCAGGTATGTCATCACTTGGCTTCTGCCCCTACATCTCTTTCTGACCCATTTCTTCTAGATGCAATTCTGCTCCGTTACCGCTGCGATTGTCGTCGGTGCCGTAGCCGAGCGCGGACGTCTCATCCCTATGATGGTCTTCATCTGGATCTGGGCCACTATCGTATATTGCCCGGTCGCTTGTTGGGCGTGGAATGTCAACGGATGGTTCTTCAAGTGGGGAGGTTTGGACTATGCTGGAGGTGGTCCAGTCGAGATCACTTCGGGCATGTCTGCCCTGGCGTACTCTTGGATCCTTGGACGTCGTCAGGAGAAGATGATGCTCAACTTCCGACCGCATAACGTTTCTCTCATCACACTCGGCACTGTCTTCCTGTGGTTTGGCTGGCTCGGTTTCAACGGTGGATCTGCTTTCGGGGCCAACCTTCGTGCCACGATGGCCTGCTGGAACAGTAACATCACTGCCATGTTCGCTGCTATGACTTGGACACTCCTCGACTGGCGTCTGGCTCGCAAGTGGTCTATGGTCGGCTGGTGCTCGGGCTGCATCTCTGGTCTTGTCGCTGCTACCCCTGCGTCTGGTTTCATCACCCCATGGGCTAGCGTTGTTCTTGGTATCGCAACCGGCATTGTAGCTAACTTTGCCACCAAGAGTATGTTTTCACTCCAATTGCCCTGAAGAATCGAACGTTTGCTGATTGTTTTTAGTCAAGTTCTGGATCAAGATTGATGATGCCCTCGATGTGTTCGCCGAGCACGGCGTGGCCGGCATGGTCGGCCTCTTCTTCAACGGTATCTTCGCCGCGCCCTACATCATCGGCCTCGACGGAGTCAACAACGGAGTTTCTAATGGTGGTTGGATCGAGCACAACTGGAAGCAATTGTATATTCAAATCGCCTACATCGCCGCCTGCACTGCATACTCTTTCATCGTCAGTGCGCTTATTGCGTTCGCCATTGACAAGATTCCTGGCCTTCACCTTCGCGCCTCCGAAGAAGCCGAGCTCCTCGGAATGGATGACGATCAACTTGGAGAGTTCGCATACGATTACGTTGAAGTCCGCCGCGATTATCTTGCTTGGACCCCCGCGAAGAGCGAACCAATCGGCCAGGAGCACTCGATTCCCCAAGGCGACCGTCATGGTATCACGCAGCACAGCCAGATGCTTGAGGGCAAGGCACCCAGCGAGAGTAGCCACGACGGCGCCCACACCGGCATTGGCGGCGACCGCCACGCAGTAGCCATAGGCCCTGAAGGGACACAACATAATGAGAAGCCTCCTCTATAAACGCCTTGACTTTTCTCTTCCGTCATCTTTTTGGGAGCGTTTCGGAGCATCTTATGGAGTTTTAGAGATACCAATACTGTCTTTCCTGGCCAGTCATTAAGGGGCTTAAAAATGTACTATACATGTACCTTTTCAAATTGTTTTATATGATTCGCTATCTCGCCCCTTCCTATGAAGGGGCAGATCTGAACATCTTGTCTGCCACGTGCCAAGTGCTAAGCTGATAAATGTCAAATCTCGAACCGTGAACTGACGTGCATGCATAAGCGGCGCTTATCGAAAGCATACCTACTTTCTATCGCACCTGGGGCCATGTCGCGCCAAAAAGGTCCAGAACTTGTCCTTCCCTACTAAGCAACGATCGACCTGTTTCCTACCCGCTAGGCAGATGGTATACGTTGTGCTCTGATGCCAAGACACGTTTCCTTATCTTTGACAACTGCATTTCAGAATCCGCTTCGTTCAAAACATGGGGAAGTGCATTAGCGGAAGGTAAGGACGCAGCGGTGCCGTCAAGAGTTTGTTGGGTGCATGGATTCCTTTTAGTTTTAGGGGTGGCGAAAGGTTGCTGTCAGCTATGATGTCGAGGGGTTTTTAGGGTCGCGATGATAGGGTGTAGGTATCTTTCTGATAAGACTGTTTATTTCGCTTTCTTGAATGATGTCATCATTCAATTGTAAGCAGCTGTAAGATGTAGACAATCTCATGAACATGCAATCCTAGTAGCATCGTCATCTCCCACTTACCACCGAATGCTCCACATACAAGTTATTGGAAGCTTGAATCAGCCGACTAGTCTCTACAATAAAGAAAGTTGCTATTCTAGACACGTGAGATACACATACATGTAGATACAGATGTCGCGAACAAAGCGAGCCAAATGGCGAACTATTCGAACAAAGGATGATACGCCTCCACTCTTTGTAACTTGGAGGAGAGCCCAACAAAGACTTTGGAATTAGGTGCTTCCATTTTCTTCTATAGTGTTGCCTGTTCCTGATCTTTAGTAATTACACGGCTTCCTTCATTACTTATATCCATTATTGTCTCTCCGGGCGTGGTACACTTACTTGCCTTCTCCGCACTCTCCATAGGTAAATCTGGATGCTAACGAAGCCGGGTTCCATGGTACCAATTAGTACAAACGAACAGGTCGAGGCTAAGCCCTGATACATCTATCATTACTTGCACCACCAGAGGCATCGCTGCCTCAGAACGACACAACCACAATGGCCAACAACAAGAACAAGTCAAAACTTAAGATTGACCCCGAGCCCTTCAAATCCTCCTATCTCGCCATCCCTCCATCCCCATTTTCTCCGCGGACACCTATCGCTCTCCTTTCCAACCCATTCCCGCGTCACACAAAGACCTATCCAGCCCCCGATGTGACTGCAACGCCACCCTCGCCTCTCCAATGGATGTGGCAATGTCACCAGTGCCGTCGCACGTACTCGCTCGGTGTGACGCGTCGTTGCCTCGAAGATGGGCACCATTTCTGCGCCGGTACGACGACAGTGAAGATGTGGCGAAAGCCGCTAAGGCCAGGCAAAGTACGAAGGCATCGTGCATGTGCAAGCGAATTCGATTACCAAGGCTGGAAAACGTGGGGTCGATGGAGGAGAAGCGGACGTAGAGAGTCCGTCTACCATGGAAGCGCTGCGTCATCGGCATCCTCTTCCGAGTATTCGTCCGAAGAGTACACCGAGAGCGAGGTCGAGAATCGAATCGAATCGGGTCGTAGAACTCGTCGCTTGAATGCGATTCCGCCCGCGCCGCTGAAAGACTGCTGGAATGCTTGCGATTATCCTTCCGAGTGCCGCTGGGGCAAACGTTTTGGTATTCATACTCCTATCGCGACAACATTTCCGACTATTGAAGCACCCCATCCGCCACCCGCTACTGCTCCATCCCCGGCTTCTACGCCTCCCATAGCAACGACGTTCGAAGGTATCCTCAAGCCTGAGAACTGCAAAGAGGTCAAAAAAGAGAGGAAGGCTGACAAAACTGACTTCTGGGGTGCTTTGGTGGCTAGCGCAACGAGGAGAAAGAGCCACCCACCAAGCTCACCACTTGCTAGTGTGAGTGAAGAGTTGGAACCGTCAAACGTATTGTCCCTTCAGAAAGATGGCGATGGCGATGGCGATGGCCATGTAGTTATGACGAGTTTCGACGATGTGCTAAAGGCCCCCCAGGCTGTTGCGACCATAACCCCTTCTACAACTTCGTCGGTATCGGCGGGGCGTTCAACATCGACCGTGGTCACGCTCAAGGAATTTGTGCGCAAAAGCTCGAGAAAGATGAATAGCTCCTCAAAGAACAGCGATGAGAAGGAGAAGGTGGACCGCGATGGAAAGGAAGGCTTGGATGCGACGTTCGGTGCGTTTGATTTCGGGATAAGCTCGAGGAAGGAGGTAGCGGATGCGACGGTGGAACTAGCGCCGTTAGAGAGGATGAAGAGTCGTGATAGTGGGTATGCTTCCACGCCGGATCTGTGTGGAGTCTATGCAAGTCGATAAATTGGAGGGTAGACTGGGTTGGTGTTTGTGTACGGAATGTTAGTCTCCTTCGGCTGTTTGCTGAAGAGTGAATCACCGCGAGCTGGCTCTCGTCTTTTGATTTGTATCCGTGTTCGCATGTTCTTTCGTACCCTGTATACTAGAAAGCTGATCGTCCATAGTGCCGTCACGCTCTAGACTGTACGGCGTGAACCTAACGCCAAGTGTGTATCCGTAATGCCGAGATCCGCATCAAACCATGACTCCCTTTGTGAAATGCAGCCCATTAACCCAAGTGACAATTCCAGTTCCGTTGCAGGCTTGCAGCTCTTATCTTGACCCCTCATCTGCCGTAGGCCCTCCCCTTCCCTGCATGCAACCCTCTCCGTGATTCTTGAGCGATGTCCTTGAGATTCTGGTCGCGTACTTCCTTGATGTACGACCTAAAAAGTAAACGACAGCGTCAGAATATGTATCCAGTGCAATCAGTACAGGAACGTAAGGTATCCTTACATCTGCTCCTCACTCATAGGCCTGAACCCTTCGTTATCATTGACTGGGCCGTAGTATCGAAACATGCCGTAAAGGATGACGAGCAAGACGCCAGAGCCCAGCATACAGACAAGAACTATGGCTATCGGGGGAATGGCGTAGCCCATATTATCGCGGGCAATGAGAACGGGCGACATGATGGTATGGTAGCGTTGTGTGACGGTGGGTGACAGCTGAAAGAGCTGGCAGGCTTAACAAACACCAGCTTTCATGTACCACCCAAGGCGCGCTTGCACAGATCTTGCAAACGGATTGATTGCTCGTTGGTTGATTGTTGGAAGGATATATGAGGGAAGTGGAATGCGTTGAACGAGTGGAACTTGGTTGAGTCCAGCGCGGATAAGCCGTGGTATTATTCCGCGTTCTGCCTCGGCGAATAGGCTCCTACCGGCTTTAACGGATGTGTGCGTGGCTCCATCACCCTGTCCTACAAGATATCACACATGTTCGGTATTGAGTGGCTTAGCTGCGCCCAAAGGCTATTATAAACCTTCGTACAATTCCACTTCCGTCCTAGCGTGCACTTGCTCGCGCTCCAGCCGATTGGCTGACTCCCGAGCTCTCTATATGCCACCAGAACAACATTTTGACAGTTCTGACATCGGAAAAAGACTCTCAAGGTATCGGATTATATAGGTATCGCAACTCGAATGTAGTTGAAGAGATATGTGGGTCGTGCAGAACCATACCGTATTGTAGATACGCGAGGCTTCCAATGGCTGCGTCGGCGCATAGGCCAAAGACATGGATTAATCCCGTGACTCCACACTTTAAGACGCGAAATGCCACTCCTTGCCTTGTTTCCTCCATCAACCCGGCAGCATGCAAGCTCAAACACACATAATCGAGTTCCCTAGCCTGAAATCGTCCCAGAGATATGGCGCCAAAGTGAAAACTGGTTGCATTACATGCAAGTACGCTGCCCTTTTGCCCCTAGCCCAAACCCGTAAATGGTATATGGTGATATTAAACACCCTATCCTGCTCGTTTATGCTGACCGAAACTATAGATCTCGACGTATTCGCTGCGATGAAGGCAAGCCCAACTGTCAAAAGTATACATGGGTGATGCCACCTTTTTTCATATGATGCTGACCCATGTAGATGCACCGGTACGGGGCGGCAATGTGGGGGGTACGTCCAGGCCAAAGGAACGGCAAAGCACAAGCAAAATGGAGCTCAGGACCTGATTCAATCGATCATCCGATTTAGCTCACCAGCATCTGTTCCCACGCTCTCGGTTTCGTCCGACAGCGCTCAGTATTTGGAGTTCTTCCACACGACCGCTGGACGGACACTTTGCAGCAACTATGACAACAACTTCTGGCGTCGATTAGCGCCCCAAATGGC
Source organism: Massarina eburnea CBS 473.64 (assembly GCA_010093635.1). NCBI lineage: Eukaryota > Fungi > Ascomycota > Dothideomycetes > Pleosporales > Massarinaceae > Massarina > Massarina eburnea. The sequence continues at coordinate 1,031,336 of MU006785.1, forward strand.
ACAAACAGAGCCATCTGTTCGACATGCTTTGATCGCCTTGGCCTATTTGAACAGGGCTGAATCGGGGACCATCAAGAATGCTGCTGTTTCCCTATCAGTTGATCGGCGCGGACTCCTTTTTCATCATTACAACAAGTCAGTTCGACATCTTATTGAGCGTATAAACGACGCGTCATATACACCGGAAATCGGACTTGTCACTTGTTTGCTGTTCATATGCATTGAGTTCCTGAGGGCGAACTACCACACGGCGTTTACCCATTTGTATAATGGAGTGAAAGTGATATCAGAATGGTACCAAAACTATTCGAAGGATGGAACATCCACGAAGAACTCAGTCCCGAGCATTTCGGAAATCACTAGGGCCGCATTCGAATCAGGAACCACCATGACCGAGATAGTACCAATGTTCTTTCGAACGGTTACATGCGCTCTACTTTTCGGGGTGGAGATTGAGAAAATCATTGGGATGCCAGTTACTACACCGCGATCCTTCGACCATCGGCCTTTCTACGACATATACGACGCTCGGACAGCCAGCCTTGAATTCCAGAACGCCTCCTTGGCCTTCATTCGCGACACAGCCCCTAGATCCTTCCCTCCGCCAAAGGTGAGGCGGAAGACTATAGCCTTACAGGAAAGGCTTCTTGAAGGTCATCGTTCCTGGTGGCACGCGTTCGAGGTTTTCGAGCGCAGCACACAATTGTCACCGGAAGAGAAGGCGATGGCGAGTGAGCTCAAAGCAGGCTGGTATGCTATCTTTATCGCAGTAGCATGCGTAACGAGTGTCGAACAAACACCCTACGACGCATATATCGACTATTTCAAAGCCGTTGTTCGCCATATCAAGCGTGTGTTCGATTATAAGGGCTTACCCCAACGTTCACCCCCATCTTTGTCCGAACCACTCGTCCCAATGTGAGTCATCCTTGGTGAGAACTACATGAAAAGCTACACACAATCACTGATGTTTCATGTTCATATTCACTCATTCCTCGAAGCGATGCGCAATGCCCCCCTTCTCAACTAAGCTTTGCTAACCTCATACCCCCATTTAGGATCCACAAAGCATGGACCGCACCTCCACGAGCCCCTCCCCCGAAAGAGCCCGCAGCAAACTTCACATTCGAAGTCATGCTCTTACCATTACTCTACTTCGCACTACAACGATGTCGATGCCCGACTACACGCCGTGAAGCATTAGCACAAATGGAACGCAACGCACCCCGCGAGGCTCTCTGGGACTATGACCAGCACGCCTTAGTTTCACGACGCGTTATCGATATCGAAGAGGAAGAGGTCGATCCGGTGACTGGATGGCCGGTTGAAGATACGAGACTGTGGTGTGCGGTGCTTGATGGGTCTATCGAGTCGACGGGCGGTTTCTGGGTCAATTTTGCTAGGGCTACGTGGGTTGTTGAGGGGGCTAGAAGGCATGAGGAAGCTCTTGGGGGGAAGGAAGAGGAGGAGGAGTATCCGGGGTTTAGGAAGAGGGGGGATAATCAGTGGCAGGAGTGGTTTCAGTTGTGAATTGTGATGATGGGAGGGTTTTGGTGGTGGTTTAGAAGGTAGTGTGGACGACCTTTTCTGTTTTTCTACTTTCTTTTTTTGCTATTACGTTCAGAAGTGCACGTGCCAAAATATTGAACTCTTATATGTGTATGGCTATTGCACAGCCATGTGACTCTTTCTTCCGGTCAAGTCTCGTTAAAACTAAGCGAATAGGATGACCGTACGATAGCCACACGTACAAAGTGTAGCAGCCTAGGCAAGGCAGATTCGAATACTGTGTACAACACTGTACAACGCCACCTAGATTAAACGAGGCAATATTCTGCCTAGACCCACATGTGCTTTTCAGCTCCTATTCTCAGCCTTGCCGTTTCCGAGTATTTAGATAAATGGGTTGGAACGGAAAGCTAAAGGATAAGCTTTGCATTCACATGAATTCTTTCCATGTTCGCGATCCTCAACTGTATTTTGACATATGATGTTTTTCTCGCTTCGAGCCGGAGTTTCGTTGCTCGCGGTGCTAGGCGTGGGAACTTTTGCATACCGACTCGACGAGCCTCACGATACACCAATCAATCGGCGATATGATGCTAATGGATGGACACCGTTATCTACATGGAAGTCGGAGCCAGTGTTAGATGTATTCAAGAGACGGGGAGATCCTGCGCTCTGCGGATACTCGAGTGGACAGGACGGTACGTTTTCACCCGATTTAAATTTGCATAACAACTACTAATCCGTGCAAGACTATCCCACAACATGCGATACAAGTAGTAGCCGTGTACGCAATACCTCGTTATCACGGTCTAGTAGCTGCCCTGGTACTTCAAAATCAGACTGCAATGTCTACACTTCCCGTGTAGCGAACAAGTCTGCGAGCGCGTGCTTGTCGCCGAGTGATTGCGCAAACAATAAATACGCACTAGCTTGGTGAGTTCCTTCCAAGCTTCTTTCCAACAGCTCCAAAACATGAGAAAACAAGTTCTGATCTGCTCAAGTACATCACCTATCTCTCCGTTCTGCGCAACCATATACAAAACTGTTTCTGGCGCGCGGTACGATCGTTATGCTTGCGCGGTCGCTCCTATCTCCTATGAGATCCTCTCAACTACTGAGGGATGTGGTTCTGGTTCTTGTTCCTCCCGTGTTAATTATTCCGCTCGGAATTCGTCGATATCGTACATGCGTAGTGGTAATGCTTCTTTGGGGAACTCCTCGAGCACACCTAGCTGTGCGGATCTGTCTGGTATTATCAGTTCTGTAACTACGATAACTCAGGCGGGTGGTGTCAGTACATAGATGAATGCTCCAGGACAGAAGACAGACTAGCTAGCTGCTATCAGACAATTAGTTCAGCAGAGGCTATGAGGACAGCGGAGGTAGTGATGGTGATGGCTAGGGGTGTTGTTGGTGTGATCCTTTTGGTACTTTGAGATACATGTGCGCGTATATTTCAGAAGTAGATTAGTAATGACATGACAGTATACAGTAATATCAGCCAGTTTGAGACAATACCAAGGGTATTAAATGTTCGATTATAGTCCATTTGTAGGGTTCGCTCCTCGAGCACCTTGATACCACAAGCCGTGGTTTATATAAGGGCATTTATCGAAGCCGCTCATAGAAGAACTCCTTGCGTAGGTCCTTACGGCTTATAGCCTAGCTGACATCTCATACCGTCCTAAAAAATGGTGAACTAAGTTAGTGTAATGTCTCACATGCATTTCGAACGCTAGCGTTACTTACCATGGTACAATACGGCATCTGGATCGGCTCTGCCCCAACACCCCTTGCAACAAGTCTCTCTCTCATCTCGCTCAACCTCGGTGCCGCGTCAATTTGACTCCTATTCTGCCCTTGCGCATCCTTAGCTCCACTCCATAAGATCTCTGCTGCTGCTGCCGCTCTTGGCCACAGCATGCGATCTACATTCGTTGAATCCGTTTGTTCTGCCCACATATGCGCCTCTCCGCCAATGACGAGATGTTGATTTTCAGTAGGGATGCCAGCGAGTGGGTCATATGAGTATACCAAGCGCCAGTTGTGAAAGGGCGCACAGTAGTCTTCGTACGGCCAGAAATTGGCGGAGACAGAGGGGTCAAAGTTTAGCCATTGGCCTTTGCCGCAGTCCAGGTACTATTCGGAGTGTTAGCTGTGAAGGAGATGAAACAAAGACAAAGAGAATTAATTACCCAGTAGTTGTAGTTGCCGAAGAGTACTTTGTGGCCTTTTGCGGTGATCTGGGCGACTGCTTCGTCACTTTGCCAGCTCTGAACAATCACATCATTACCTAGTGTCAAATTCCAGTCTAGAAGCATCTCTTCCCAGACAATTGGTGTAAGGCCGAGTTTGCGAACTTGGTCGTGGTTCCGATCAACAAATTTCTGCATCAAGGGTTGCAAAACTGCTGGATCGCTTGACTTGACCGTATCGTCTAGCGTATACGCATTCTTGTTCACTTCGTCACCTCCCGTGTGGAAATACGACGAGTAAGGCTGGATTCGTGGAAGAAGGTCGTCAAAAAGCTTTTCGAGAAAACTTGTTACGGCGGTGGAGTTGAGTTTAAAAGTCCCTGACGGTGGTTCAGCCGCGTATGTGTCCCAGTTAGGCTGCTTGTCAAATGCAGCAATGAGTTCTGGATGGCTTAGGGCAATGGAAGACGTGTGGCCTGGCATGTCGATTTCCGTGATGAGTTCGACTCCACGAATGGAGGCGTAGTATTGTATCTCTGCGAATACTTCGGGCGTGTAGATCAGTTCTGGTCGGTACGCGCCCTTTGCTGAAAGTTCGGGCATGGATGGTATGACCAGGGGCCATGACTGTGAATCAGTCACATGAAGATGAAAGCGATTCATCTTGTTGTAGGCGATACTAATCAAGTTACAGTCAGTAAAGTTTTAAAAGGGTGTCTGTGCAAATAATCTGTATCTGAGGGTCACTTACGCATCGATGGTACGTTTAATGTCTTCTGGGGAGAAGTAGTTGCGTGAGACATCTAGATTGAGGCCACGGTGTTGGAATTTTGGCGCATCTAAGATCTTGATGGGGCCGGAGAGCGTGTATGCCCAGTCATCGTATTTTTCACTTGCGAAGAAGAGTTGGGTAAAGGTAGTCAGGCCCCGGACAATGCCTAGGCTCGAATTTGCAGCTATGCTGACTTTGCCCTTTTCATTGAGATCCAGACTGTAAGACTCGTCGACGCTTCCAGCCAGCGGCTTAGCAATATTCTTCGGGTCTTTTCCTAGCACCTCAATGTTGACCTCTGAGATGCTCGTTCCGTTTTCGGGTTCTTTCCAATTCCTAGGGTGGAATCTCCAAGGCACAAAGTTTTTCTTGAATATGGTCTCCTTGGTTGATTTGATGGCGTGCTCGATTATGTCCTGTCCAGACGGTGCCGCGCTCGCGTGGGTGCGTTTGTGATAGTCACTCTGTAGATGGTCGTACTCGTTAGATTGCGCTCTAAAGGAGCCGTCGTTTACTTCTTGCATGGTCAGAAAGCCTACATTGCCCGCGCCAGCCCAATTAAACCGAACGCTTTCGGATATCCATAACGCGGTGTTTCCGTGCTCATAATGTACAGGAGCTGGCCAAATCGCCACTGCGAGGGATGTGAATAGAGAGAAAATTATGAGAGACTTCATCTTGAATTGACAACATATGAAGAGAGACATGTAGAAGGGAAGAGTGAAGATCATTCATAGATATTGGGTGTGCAACGCGAATGTCGAGAGCGGAATGCGGGCACGCTACTGCAGACCGCGATAATGGAACGCGGGGCTGGTACGAAGCATGAATCTTCCAATAGATATGTTTTTTCCTAAAAAGGTAGGCGGGCAAGTCACAGGGTGATAAGTCTGGGGTGTGTAATAGGACTTCGACGTTTGCGAGCTCACTGTGTTCCTACTGGTGAGACGGAGGTGGATGTGTCGTGTTTGCAAAGAATGTTCCTCACTGATATCGTATGATCCAGGTCCGCATCAATGTCATTTGGATCAGGCGGTGGGGCTTTCGGAACTCGAAAGCGAGAAGCTGAAAGTGCGCTAATGACTAACCAGAAACATTGGCAAAGTGATTTGGCCAGCCCCAGGACCACTGCTTCTCTGTGGCAATTCTCTCTATGAACTTTTTGAGAGAGGAAGGGTATTCTTTTCTCCCTACGCCGTCGGTAACCTGATCAATACCGTTCCGCCACGAACCCACCCCTCGCAAACGTCGTGGAATCTTCCGCTAGGACGGTAAGTATTATTCACGTGGGGTTTTATATACATAAATAACAGTGTATGGTATTTCCAGTGTTTTCATAATAGCTCGGCGCATGAAAAAGACGCTTTCTACACTTCCCTCGGCCGTACTTATACCTAATACCATAAGACGTGTCTTGAAGCTTAATTAAAAAAGATCAATCTAGACTCTATAACATTCCATTTAAGCGGTATGAGTTTGATACTGGTATATGTATCGGGAAATGTAATCTCAGAATAAACTATACGGTATATTATACGATATTTGATAGGATTGGAAGATATCCAGAATGTTTACAACCCCTCCTCCAAGGTTTACACAACAGGAATTTGCCCCGCAGTTCACGAAACGCCATACCGAGGCGTATTATCCCTCGCATGGCCAAAATCGCCCTCCCACGGACCAACCCTATTATCTCCCAATAGGAGGCTTTCTTCGCACGTAACGAACACTAAAACTCTGTGGCTAGTATGTGGCTGATACAGTGCACTTAGTCTTGATTGGGACAAAATGGGTTGGTCCGTGGGAGGGCGATTTTGGCCATGCGAGGGATAGTACATCATATGACGACGAATTACACCCATGTTTGGCGCCCTGCCGCTAGTAGACAACGAAAACGGCTTTGTAAACGCCGGTTCCTTGCATCGACCGCTGTCGCTTTGTTCGATTCAACATCTCCCTCGCGCCTTGGAGGAACACGATCACTAGAGAACACAGCTCCATACCGTTACCATGCTCCAACATCTCGAAATCTCCCTCTCGAACACACACCTCCTAGTCGCTGGTGTTGCGCTCGTACTTGCGTACAACATATTCTCTACAATCGCCTTCAATGCCAAACTGCGCAAATTGGGCGCTCGCGCCCCGATCCGAAAGTCATACTTCCCCTTTGGTCTCGACATACTCTACGAATTAATATCACTGTCAATAAAAGACCAGAACTATGAGCTTTGGATCAATATGTTTGACAAGTGGTGTCCAGGCCAATATACCATCGAAGCGGGCGTAGGACAAAGAGCCATATTAACAGCAGACCCTGAGAATATCAAGGCGATTCTAGCGACACAGTTCAAGGAGTATGGAAAGGGAGAGCATTTCCATAAGGATTGGTACTCATTTCTTGGTAACGGTGGGTTGCCATTGGTAGGAGCCGAGTCGCAAAATTTATAATGCGGCAGGCGGTATATTAGAACATACTGACCTTCTCAGGTATCTTCAACGTTGACGGTCAGCTATGGCACAATTCTCGGCAGCTAATACGGCCTCAATTCGTAAAGGACCGCCTCAGTGATCTCTACATCTTCGAAGAGCATGTGCAGGTCCTCATGAAGAATCTAAGTGGGGCTCCTGAAGTCAATATGCTCGACATGTTTTTCAAATACACACTGGATGCTGCTACACACTTCTTGCTAGGAACGAGTGTGAACAGCCAACGACATGCGCAGACTGCATTCGCAGATGCCTTCACCAATGTGCAACGAGTTCAAACCTATATCGCCCGCATGGGGTATGTTTTCTATGGGTCTATCTACCAATTATACTAATCAAATCATCTAGGCCTTTGAACTGGGCACTACCCCGGAATCTCATGGGCTTTTATGAGTCTTTGAAGATCCTCGATGCCTTCGTCAATGTGTACATTGAAAAGGCTTTAGCACTTTCGCCGAAGGAGCTTGAGGAGAAAACCAATCACGATGAAGGCTACACGTTTCTCCACTCGATTGCATCATATACACGAGACCGTCGGGAGCTCCGTGACCAGCTCATATCTATTCTTCTCGCAGGCCGAGACACTACCGCATGCACTTTGACCTGGACCCTATACGAGCTATCTCTGCAGCCCGAAATCGTCGCAAAGCTTCGTCAAGAAATCATTGACCAGGTCGGCCTCGAGCGAGCCCCGACCTACCAAGATCTCAAGGACATGAAGTACCTACAAAACATTATGAACGAGACCCTGCGCCTTTACCCAATTGTTCCATACAATGTCCGCGTGTCACTTCAAGACACCACCTTGCCTATGGGTGGAGGGCATGACGGGATGCAACCTATCGCCGTCCCGAAAGGAACACCAATCGCTTACTCCACACTTGTTATGCAACGTCGCGAAGACCTCTACCCGTCCGAAGTATCCGGCTTCCCGCCTATCACAAAGTTTGTCCCTGAGAGGTGGTACAGCTGGACGCCGAAGAACTGGCAGTATGTCCCGTTTAATGGCGGCCCGAGGATCTGTATTGGCCAGCAATTTGCTTTGACTGAAATGGGTTACACGCTCGTAAGGATTTTACAGAGGTTTGGCACGATTGAGAACAAAATGGGCGGCGTACCTGCGGGTATTCATGCTGATATTGTGCTTCAGCCTTCGAAGACAGTCAAGATTGCTTTCAAGTGAGAGATGAGGCCCAGATATGTAAATGTGTTTCTATATTTGACATCTGTTAGGAGGACTATCCCTATGAATAGAGATAGGATTTGGAGCTCTCCTATGCCAGGACCAGCAGGGAGTAGAGCCAGGTGTACGGTCCTATGCTAGGACCAGCAGGGAGTACCGTACGAAAGGAAATAACAAGGGCAAGATAAATTAGTTTATGTTTATCTTATTCTTCTATCTACGTACAAGAGGTCTCTATATACTAGCTAGTTATATAACCTACACATAACCTACATGTAACCTGCACGTAACCTGCTATATAGTATAGAATTATTAGTAGAAGAGAATTAAGAGTAGGGAATTAAGGGCAGGCAGCGCTGTACGTAGTATAGATACTAGGAACTTTTTACTTTTTATTGTATTACGCTGCCTAACCTCTTACAGCTCTTTATATAAGATAGAACTAAGCTCTATTAATTTATTATATAGCAAAATTAATAGAGGATAAGGGAGGGAGAGGAGAAGGAGTAATTATTCAAGCTTTATATAAGAGTTTATTTAATTAAGGGAGAGAAAGATTAATACTAGTAGCTTTTTATACAGCGTTTTTAGTAGAGGGAGAGTTATTACTTCTTTAAACTTTGTTTAAGAACTATACGCTCTTCCTGTATAGGTATCCTTTCTCCTACCTATCCTCTAGGCAAACTTTGTATAGGTTTTAATTATACAAGGATAGGTAAGTAGAGACTGTATATAAGAGAAGAGCTGTATACAGAAGGGCGCAGGTTTAAGTAGAGGCAATAGAAGACTTAATAGGGGAGGTAGTAGAGGTTCTTGTATAGAGGATAGTAGTAGTAGAAGTTCTTATATAAAGGATAGTAAAGCTTCTATTACTTATATACGTATAGAGGATAAGCGCTACGCAAGCTACTCCTTTATACAGAGTGCCTATTATAGTCCTCTCTTATACCTTCTCTATAAGATACTATAGAGCTAACTACTCTAGGTCTTACTATCCTTATTATATAGATAGATACCTTATTCTTAGAGCAGAATAAAGAGCTCTTATTAAATTGTATAGCTAACTCTGTTAAAGTAGGATACCTGCTAGCTATTAAAATATTTACTAAGAGAGCCTACTAGAGTAATACTAGTATATCTTAATATATAATGTCCTCTTAGGGTGTTTGCTGCGTATAAAGATAGTTAAACCTTTATAAGATTAGCTACATCTAGGTCTTCTATCTAGAATTTAAGGCTAGTATCCTTCTATAGGATTTCTACTAGTATCTAGGTTTCCTTTATAAGTTTATTGTACAAGATTTTATTATAAGTGTTACCTAATTTACTAGTAAAAGTAGAGAGAGAGAGTGTAGAGTATATAGGTCTAGCGCTTCTATATAGTACACTAGCTATTACTATAATAGAGAGGTACTGCTACTAGTTAAGAAGAAGTTTATATAGTAGAGTTTTTAAAGAGGTAAAGGTACTATAAGTAGATAAGCTGCAGTAGTAGTAGCAGCTTATATAGTAGAGTTAATAGAAAGGTATATATAGGTAGTTTATATAGTAGTTATTATATAGTACTATAGGTAGATAAGCTATAGTAGTAGTAGTAGCTTGTATAGTAATTATTATAGTATCTCCTCTTTAGCGTATAATAAGTATCCCGCTCTCTGTACAAGATAAGTTAATCTTCTCTTCTAGGTTCTCCTAAACGTAGAAGAGGTGTAGAGGTCTAACTTCCTATTAGACTAGGCTCTACCTTTACTCTTACTAATTTGTGTTATCTACCTAAGTAGAAAGATAACACTAATTAGTGTTAGGAGGACTATCCCTATAAATAGAGATAGGATTTAGAGCTCTCTTATACTAGGACTAGCAGGGAGTAGAGCTAGGTGTACAGTCCTATACTAGGACTAGCAGGGAGTACTATACAAAAGGAAATAACAAGGGCGAGATAAATTAGTTCATGTTTATCTTATTCTTCTATCTACGTACGAGAGGTCTCTATATACTAGCTAGTCATGTGACCTGCACGTGACCTGCACGTGACCTGCACGTGACCTGCCACATGGCATAGAATTATTGGTGGAAGAGAATTGAGAGCAGGGAATTGAGGGCAGGCAGCGCCGTACGTAGTACGGACAACATCGGTATATACTTGTGTATGATGTATGACGTTACGCAATAGCTTAGTCCGTTTCTGTAAAGCCGAACAAATAGTTATCAGGCGTGTATGGCATTTGATTGTGTAAATAGATTGTGTAAATGGTCATCGCCCACTGACGAATCCTTTAACAATATACGACTACTAAAGCCATCCCCTTTATTTCGACGAAAGTCTCACTTCAGACTCCGACTGCAAAGAATCCGAGATTTCCCTTTCCCTCGCCGCGCCATCCCTCTCCTCTTTCAAAACATCCAAAATCCTCCTAGTAACTCTATCCCTCTCCCCCGTATCCACAACCCCATAAACCTCCCTCGCCTCCTTAAACACCTTCTCTTCCCACCCCTCATCCTTCCCAGCATTGACTCTCCCCGCATCGTCCCAGCACTCCTGCACCGTACCACCTATATTCTTGAAAAAGCCCTCGAGACCCGCCGATCCACCGCCAGCATGATAACTCCTGAAAGGGCCAGCAACGGCCCACCTCGGACCCATGGAACTTTCTACGATTTTGTCGACTTCGGAGACTGATACGACGCCTGCGTCGACGAGATGGATGGCTTCGCGCAAGAGGGCGAAGGCGAGTCGATTGGCTACGAAGCCGGTGGTTTCGCTTTTGATGTGGATGGGTACGCGGCCGCGTGCTTTCCAGAAATCTTGCGTTCGTTGGATTACTTGGTCGGATGTTGAGGGTGAGGGAACGAGTTCCAGTAATGGCATGATGTGTGGTGGGTTGTATGGATGCACGACGAGTAGTCGCGTCTTGTCGGTCATGTCTTGTGCTTGCTGCGATGCTGGAATCCCGCTTGTACTACTCCATAACAGTGCGTTTTTAGGAGCATATTTCTCTACTCTCACCCATAGTTCGCGCTTTATTTGGAGATTCTCTGGCCCGGACTCTTGGATGATGTGGGCGTTTGAGACGGCTTCTTTCAGTGATGTTGCTATTTGTATTTTGCTGAAAGGTATCGAGTTGGGGTGCTCTTCGTAGAACTTTGGGAGCGTCTCTTGGACATATTGTTCTAGATTTGGCCTGGTATCGTAGATAGTAAGGCGAGATGGGGAGAGTGTGTGGGAAAGGTGGAAGGCGGCGAAAGAGAGACCGATGGTGCCAGTACCTATTAAGGTGATGTTCAAGTCGGTATCGTGATCCATGGTGAAAGATTAGAAGTGTATGCGGAAAGGTTCGGGAAGCAGGCTTAGGAGCCAAGAAGTGACAAGCGGAGAAGAGCGACGCGGCGGGATTAACGAATCGATGCAAATCTGACAAACATTAGAGACGTGTCTTCTCAATTAGGACCTAGTCTCGAGCCTCACCGCTTCTACATATCGTACTATGTGTTCTTACGAGCTTCTCACTAGCCCACCGTATGTGGTGTTGTAATAAAGCTTCGGCACGTGTGGGGGGAAATGACATCGATCCCTTCTGTTTTCGGATAGCTCGGGGCGCCTCCACAGCTCCTCCATCCTTCCCCGCTCCACGATCGACTCGTCCAACATGAATACGATCTGCAGTTTTCTTCCGAGGCACGGGAGCTTTTTCCTGGAGGATAGGAAATCGGGCAAGACTGGACTGCATGCTTTAAATGTTATTTTGTAGGATCGATAGCAATACCACCCTTGACAACATCGTCCTATCTACCCTTAGAACTCTCAAATGAGCTAGAATAGACGTCACAATGGTCATCTTCAAATCGCAACAACCCCCAATCGATTGTGTGTAGCCCAGTCTCTCTTCTCGCCGCCTGCTGACTCCATTCACAGTGCCAACCGACCTAACTGACTGGGACTGGCTCTTCGACTCCTCCTACTCGCCCATAAATAACAACACGCCCTCCGCGCTCGCCGGCTTCCAAAATGCCCTCACCAAAGAAAGAGTTGATTGGGCCGACGTCAAGAAATACTCGACTTACATATCCACCGCACTCGTGAAACGCTATGGCCTCTGCGAAGAACAGACCATCTCCTTATTCAGCCAGAATACTGTGTGGTATCCTGTAGCCATGTTTGCGGGCTTAAGAGTAGGCGCGAAGATATCAGGGGCAAGTCCGGCATATAATGTAGAGGAGATGACGTTTGCGTTGAAGACAGCAGACGCAAAGTTCCTGATGACGACGCCGGCAAGCATGGACGTCGCGAGTAAGAGCGCAGAAGCGGCAGGACTGCCGCAGTCGAATGTATTTCTGCTGGAAGGAGAACTGCCTGGATATACCACGGTTAAGGAGTTGATCGAGATTGGCAGATCGTACGGCGATGAAAATCAAGTGGCAGCCTACAAATTACCTCCTGGGAAGAAGAACAAGGATGTCTGCGGCTTCCTGTCCTTCTCTTCTGGCACCACGGGACTACCAAAAGCTGTGATGATTTCACATCAGAATGTCATTGCTCAATGTCTACAGGTCCAGCAGATAACGCCCGAGACCCAAAAGAAGATCATGGCCGTCCTTCCATTATTCCACATCACAGGTCTAGTCCACCAAATGCACCTACCAATCCTACTCAACGCCGAAGTCATCATGTTACCACAATTCACCATGGAGGGCATGCTCAACGTAGTCACCGAGTACAAGCTTGGAGAACTGCTAATGGTACCCCCGATCCTCATCCGCATGGTCCGCGACCCCATCGTCGACAAATACGATCTCTCACACGTCGTACGCTTCTCCTCAGGCGCCGCGCCACTCTCGGAAGAAATAATACAACAACTGCAAAAGAAGTTCCCCAAGACAGGCCTCAAGCAAGGCTACGGCATGACGGAATCATGCTCCTGTATCACTGCACACCCGCCATCCAAATTCGCTTACAAGTACGCACACTCGGGCGGCGCAGTCGTAGCATCCACCGAAGTCAAAATCATCAAAGAAGACGATACGGAAGCCGACGTAGACGAGCAGGGCGAAGTTCTAGCTCGAGGCCCTCAAATCGTAATGGGGTACCTGAACAACGAGAAAGCGACGCGCGAAACTTTCGACGCCGATGGCTGGCTGCATACAGGGGACCAGGGAAAAATCGACCAGGAAGGCATGATTTATATCACCGATCGCATAAAAGAACTCATTAAAGTAAAAGGCATCGGTGTTGCGCCTGCCGAGCTTGAGGACCTACTTCTCGGACACGAGAAAGTCGAAGATGTGGCTGTTATGGGTATACCGGATGATTACTCTGGGGAGCTGCCGAAGGCGTTTGTGAAGTTGAAGGAGGGTGTACGGGATAACAGTAGCGTGGGTAAAGAATTGATTGAGTTTGTCAAGGAGAAGAAGGTCAGACATAAATGGATTAAGGTGGTGGAGTTCGTTGATGAGATTCCTAAGAGTGCCAGCGGAAAGATTCTGCGGAGGGTGTTGAGGGATAAGGAGAGGAGTGGGAAAGGGAGGGGTGTTGTGGTCAATGATGAGAGTAGAGCGAAGTTGTAGATTTGTACGTCTACGAAATGTACTTGCACCATCGACCTCTCGTACGTTATAAACGGTGTCCAGATGCTCTTCTGACCGCAGTGCTCACATTTCAGTATCAGACGAATCTCACCCAGTCGTCTCTGCACTTCATACGCCCCCCGAACCAGTTCGTCCCATCCTCCGTCCCCCATCACGCCAACCCAAACCTCCTCATCTCCGCATGCACAACAACATGCCTCTCCCAAGCCACAATCTCACTCCTCCTCATCGTCCTCCTCCTCTCCTCTTCCTCATCCAACCTCACCCACTGCTCATTCTGCCAGCGTCCGCTCATCCTCTGCCTACAGTACACACGCACTCGTCAGCACACACCCCTCACACCCACATCACCAAAACACTCCCAGCCCACAAGCGACCAACTCACCTCGACCCATCCCTCCTCAACCCCGAACAAAAACACCACGTCCCCAACCTCGTCGCCATGCCATCCATTCCCTCAACCCAGATCCACGTCATAGCGATAAAACTGAGGACGTCAAACACACAAAGCGCACACGTCACCGGAAACATCCACGGCTCGTACTTGAACGCGCTGACCCATTTATCGAAGGAAGAACCGTCCGTGTGGTGGTTAGTGTTATCCGTGGTATTGGGTTTGGTGTTGGTGCTGTCGGCGCTGTGGGTGGGGTGCGGTGAGGACCAGGTGTCGTTGTCGTCTATACCGGCGAGGGCAAGGATGGGGATTGCGATGAGGGTGAGGAGGATGGCGAGGAAGATGCCGAGGATGAGGATGCGGACGGTTTTTGTGAGCGTCATTGTGGGCGCTGTCGAGTAGGTAGGTAGGCTGTGTGTGTGTGTGTATATATTGGAATTTGGCGAGAGCGGAACGTAGAGCCGGTTGGAGAAGATCTTGAATGTATGGCGGGAACGTGGGTTCGGCGTGTCGGTGAGTGAAGGAAGGACCTGCGTTATTGTAGGTGCGGAGCGACAGAGAGGGTATCGTCGACAATAGGAAGGAAGACGGACGGACACCAACCCACAATACGGTGCGAACAATAACGTAACATGCAACCGAAGTGAAGAGAGGAGTTTAAGCTCGTAGATGACAGAGTAAAAGTAGATACGGGATAACCATGAGCCGCTAACGCCCAGGCAATGTTTGTGCTGTGCGGTTGTTACAATACGTACCCGAAGCAAACAAATCGTACATGCAAGCAGCGTTCCACATATACACGTGAGAGATTTTAATCTTCAGACTTGCAAAGGAAAAGTTACTGCGCCTTCACCCACGGGAGTCTAAAGGTCCCCACCCAATCCTCTACTTCCTTCCGCAGCTGAACAATGTCAGTGATGTCTTCTCCCTCGCCTACATACTCCTTGAATGCCGCAACGCTCCCCGGCGCCTTTCTGCCCGCCTCTGTCGCTTTAGCCTTCGCAGCCTTGTCAAGTTTCTGAGTGATGCCAACAGCGCGATGGACAACGTCGGCAACACGTTTGAAGTCTTCGGTAGTGAAGCCGCGCGTGGTCATGGCAGGAGTACCCATGCGCAGACCACCGGGTTTCATGGCTGACTTGTCCCCGGGAACGGTGTTCTTGTTGCTAGCCACACCGACAAGCTCGAGGATGCGCTCTACGCGTGCACCATCTACGCCTTTGTCTTTGAGGTCGACAAGGACGAGGTGGTTGTCGGTACCGCCGCTAACGATGTTGTAACCTAGGCCGCCCTGTTCCTTGGAGTTACCTAGCCTGTGTGCAAGAGCCTTTGAGTTCTCTAGCACTGTTTGCTGGTAGGCCTTGAACTCCTTCGTCTGTGCCTGCTGGAGAGCTACTGCCAAGGCGGTAATAGTGTGGTTGTGGGGGCCACCTTGATGTCCTGGGAATACTGAAGCATTGATGGGGCCTTCGAGATCATACTTCTCTTCAACACCCTTCTTGTCCACGCGCCTCACACCCTTGCGGTAAAAGATCATGGCACCTCGTGGACCGCGCAGCGACTTGTGGGTCGTAGTAGTGACGATATCGGAGTAGGGGAACGGCGAGGGAATCACACCAGCAGCGACTAGTCCGGAAATGTGAGCCATATCCGAGAGGAGGTATGCTCCTACGTTATCCGCTATCTGTCGCATGCGCTCATACTCGATAAGCCGGCTATACGCGGATGTTCCAGCTACGATGATTTTAGGGCGGTACAGCGTCGCCAATTCCTCCATCTTCACGTAGTCGATGAATCCAGTCTTCTCGTCTAGCCTGTATGGTAGGGTCTCGAAGTACTTGGAAACGGCCGAGATCTTCTTGGTCGGAGTTTGGTATCCGTGCGACAGGTGGCCGCCGTGGGGGAGGTCTAGGGCGAGGATTCGATCGTGGGTATTGAGGACGGCGGAGTAGGCGTAGAGGTTCGCGGGAGAGCCGGAGAGTGCTGCAGAATTGGGTTAGCTGTGTATAGGCTGTAGAGACGCACGACTCACGCTGTACATTAACCCCCCATTCCGACTCGTTCAGACCAAAAGCTTGGAGGGCTCTTTGTTGGCAGAGCCGCTCTGCCTCATCGATGTGCTCGTTTCCCCCATAGTATCGGGCTCCTGGATAACCCTCCGAGTACTTGTCTGCGCAATGTGAGATTGTGGTTCGAGCGATGGCATGACGCGAACATACTCTGCATTACACTACCGAGCGCATCGAGAACAGCTTGGGAGGTGAAGTTCTCGGACGGAATGAGGTTTATGAAGTGTTTCTGGCGGTTCTTCTCCTGCATGGGAAGGGTGGTGAGCTATGCGCGGGCTTGAAGCATGGAGTGACGCACTCTTTCGATGATCTGGTATACGGCGGGGTCGACATCTTCGAGGGTGGAGGAGAGGAGCTTCACAATGGTCAGTATGGTGGCAAGCGACCAGAGAGTTCTTGTGCTGGAAAAAGTACCTTGTGGTCGTTTTCCGCAGAGGAAGCATAGCCCCGCCACTGGCGCTGCAGCAATCTTGAGTGGTTGGTAGCAATTGCAAAGGACGAGGGACGGGCGAGCTGCCTAAACGGCGCGCGACATATAGACCTCAATGCCGCCATGGTGCAGTGTGGACTGTGGAAAGAGTGAGGAAATGGCCGGCGTATATGTTCGCGCAACAAGCTCGCGACGGGCTGCAGCAGCGCAGCTCTTCTGAGTGGTTCGTGGGGCTGGATACGCTTACCCAAAGGGGCAAACATTGCCAGCGGGCCGAGTTTTTCCGCATCGGTTTTTTAAGCTTGTCATCCGACGTCGCTTCACTTCTCTTCTTCATCACAACGACTAAAACCAAGATGATGATTGAAAGCCTTTTAGACAGCTTCATTCTCGCTCGGCCGGCGCAAGCTGGTTGACGCGGGTGCTGCTGACATGCTCCGGGCTTCACCACCCAGAGGAGACATACGCTTCTGATTGGAACCTTCGTTGTGTGTCTTGCACGTTGTTGAACGTCTTTGAGGTCGTTTACACCCACCGTCTGCCGCTCAGCATCAGCGTCTAGTGAAGGTGGCCACCAGTGTGCTTGTGGTCTCGATGTGTCTTTGCTTGGACGCTGGGTGTCGCTCGCTGCACATGTGTCTCCGAGCTCGAGCACACGTCTGTCTCAGTGTGTTGTAGGTATGATATTTCAGTAGATCATATATATATACTTCCATCCGTGGGCGCTGACATCTCAACCTCATTACGCTTTCTCCAGTGCGCCCTGTGTTCTGTTCTGTTCTGCTCTGCCCTCCTGTCCTGTCCTGTCCTGTCCTGTCCTTTGTGCGACGTGGTTTGTTCTCACACGTCGTCATTTCTCGTCGTCGCTCCTTCCCCGTTCCGCGCTACAGTCACTCTGCGCTTACCCCATCCCTATTCTCGCGATATCAAACAGATAGAACTACAAAAACACCACTGCCGTTCAACATAACGTCAAAGGGTGAGACTGGACTTGTAAACCTCGAAACATCTCCGGTCTTCTGGAGTTCGCCAGCTTTCCTTCACGAGACTTACCATCCGCCGGTGAAGCGTGCCTGCCTCTGTCTCTGTCGCGCCTTCCCCAGCGCCGACAAACGACAACAACAGACGGCGGTCTGTTTCCGTAGCTCCTTATTTAACCTTCTACACCCCGCCACTAACAATCCAACCTCCGTACGTCGACAACCACCCACCTTGATCTCTATCACAGCCGCTCTTCCAAATTTGCTCGAGCTTCTGACAATCTCACCATGGAAAGTCGCGAGACTAGCTCTGTGCTCAGCAGCCCGACACTCAGCAGCCCTACGCTCAGTAGCTCTGCGCTTAGCAGCCCACCTAAGATCACGCAGTATTCGAAGAAGACCGGTACGTTGTCTGGGATGTCGCGCACCAAAACCTTTGTAGACGCCTTCACTGACTCAGCGAAACTAGGTCGTCCGATTCGTCGTAGCGCAGGCAGAGTCAGCCACAAGGACGGCTATGTCGACTCAGCAATCATCGAGGACGGCATTGACGAACCCATCGAAACTCCCTCAGAAGACGAAGATGGCGAGCCGATCAAGCAGCAGCGAAAACGCAAGCGGACCCCGTCGCCGATTCCCCCACCGCTAGATCCCGTGATACGTGATGACGAGCCGGATGACCTATCGGATGACGAAGTGGGCATGTTCCAGTACAAAGCGGTTGCCGATCGAGCTCCAATTACACTCCAGTTCAACATTCCGCTCGGTTTCCACGGCCCTTTGATGGTGAAGCTGGATCGAAATCTGCTCTCTCAACTTCAACCAGAAGGCACAGCTCACAACATGCAGCCGCAGCCTTCCAAGCGCAGGCTAATCGCCAACCCCTCCTCAGAGCAACAAGAGGAGAAGGCAAGTGAGCAGAAGAAAATCGGCTTCACTGATTTACCTCCCGAGTTGAGGAACAAGGTCTACCGTCATCTGTTCGTAACTGGCCCTATCGCCATCCCAGCAGGGGGCGGTCTCTGTCGGTCTAGCCAATTCCTCAGCACTTGCAAGCTGGTACATAGCGAAGGCTGCAGCATCCTCTATGGCGAAAACAAAATCAACCTCAGTCGTAAGTACACTTCTGGGTGCATCGGCACTCTCTTAGACGTCATTTGCTAACTTTGATACTTAGGTAGTAGGGATAGGCGCGGCGCATTTTGGGAGTCAGTGCCCAGGGAGATCGGCTACACGGATTCCCGCCGATTCCTGAAGGTAATTGGGCCTGAAAACTTGGCCTACCTGCGAGACGTCAAACTGATGTTGGAGGATGCGTGTCCTTCTGCGACACCCTATCTCAACCACGAGCAACGCCGATATGTCAATGATGAACACATCATTGACATCTTACGCATCCTTGGCAGCAGCAAGTTGAGGGAGTTCACCATCGCCTTTCACGGCCGACGCGCCCTAGCCCGAACCGATACCATGATTCTTCGCTACCTAGAGCGCATCCAGGCCGACGAGGTATCTAGCAGCAACGCGAACTGGTACTACCCGCCCAAGATTCCGCATAGCTTGTGGCAGGACCTCAAGGACTCCATGACGCGGTCCAAAAAGCTATATGTCAAGGACCAGTAGGGGTTTGAGCTTACGAACGAAGTCTGCAAAGGGTGTTGAAGGATTTATCAGCGAGTTTTACCCAAGAGCGATGTGGTGAGGTGACTGGAAACCCCACTTCCTTCGGTCTTAACGATATCTGGATCACGGAGACATGATTATTATATATAGCTTTACATGTCCGTGGTTATGATTAGGAGGGTATGATGTTAGTGCTTTACATGTATATCTCCTGGCGTTCTCTCTTTCCCTTGACCATATCAACTCAGAGGGGAGTGATTTACGAGTCATAGGTGTCAAACGTATTCATTGCTGTTGTAGACAGATTGACGTCTTTTTGTGCAGGAAATGCATGTTCACGCATTGGAAAACGATGCGCGACACACCGATCACATTCTTGCATTATCAACTCCGCCTACCTATATCAAGCACGGGCATACCCGCTCCGCAGCCTCCGCTTAACACGTGTGGAGTGTCCACTTGTTCCCGTCTGCAGCGTCTGTTCATGTACAGATGGATATGTTGGTGATGTGATGGCGCCGGGCGGGTAAATCATTGGGCCTACTGCGTACGCAGGGTAGTAGACAGCACTTGTCACAATTGCATAACTTCACAATCCATCACCACCATCATCATCATCATCTCCAAACAACCAACCAACCATCTCACAGACCACCAGAGAGAGAGAGAGAGATCATGCAATATTTCGGCATTTTAAAGGAGTTCCCCGGAACGGATCGGCTTCGGATCGTTTATCGTTTTCTCTCTCTTTCTCGTGGGACTAGGAGGGGGGGTGCGGGGCTCGGATCGCGAGTCTAATCTAAGAATTGCTTACGGTAGTTGGTAGCGAGATTGTGGTTATTGCAGTGGGGTGTGTGTTGGATTTATCCGAAATATATTTTGGATTTCGTGATAGGGTTGAGATTTCGTTGACGGGGCGGGCAGCAGTGCATGTGTATGCGGTATGCAGGGAGGATTGCCTTGTAGATTGCGCGCATTTCCGTGGGTGGGTGTGCATGCATGCCATGGTGAGAGATGCGGAGGAATATGATTAGATATTTGTGAGTGTCGGGCGAGCCGAGGCGGGGCGGGGCGGAGTGGTCAGGGTCTCGGGGAAGGCGGGTTGTTGGGGTGGCGATGGTGGTGTGGAGATGGGAGGATGTGATGGCAGGGTAGGGTGGGCGCTTCGCTCTACAACATGTATGGTTGTTTATTATGATTGGCCTTTTTGTTTATTGCGTGTCGCAATCTGGGTGAAAGTTAGTTTTCCTGATGTTGTAGGTGGTAATTGATTGTGAGTGAAAGTGAGCCTTACGAAGTCCTCTGCTCTGCCTTTCGGCACGATGTTGATCCTTACCAATCCATCCGCGATATCGCACTTTCCGCTCCCTAGTATCTTGTGCAGCTTCATCTTCTTTCCTACCTTCATGAGCCCTCCGTTTAGAGTCTCCATGTACGCTTCTACACCGTCTGGAGAATACTCTTTGCTCTCGTCCCATGGTAGCGGGAAGATGTAATCGAGATGTTGTGTGATAGTGTCGAACTCCGAAAACGCCTTGACGAAGTCGGACTGTCCATGCGAGGGGTACAGTAATATCACTGGAAATGTGAGTGTCGAGCTGGGATCCATAGGGTTCTCGAGCTTGATCGAAGCGTCTTCTAGATCAGGCGCTTGCTCGGTGGTCCTTGTTTTGATGCCTCGTGCCTTTAGTGCTAACGCTAGTGTTGCGCGCTCGGATGCTGCCTTCGCCTCCCTTTCCTGCCGCGCCTTCTCTATACTCTCGATATATGCTTTCCGGGCAGTGATCTTGGTCTGGAGCGCCTTGAGAGGGGCGTTAGAGGGATCAAGCTCGAGGCCGCGGCTACATGCGTCCGTTGCTTCGGGGAGCTTGTCGAGGGCCAGGCAGGCGGTGCCGGAGCGGTAGAAGGCTTTTACGTTTGAGGGATTGAGGCGGAGGGTCGAGGCGCAGTCTTGGTTGCAGGAACGGTAATTTTCTACGCCATGTCAGCTTCTTCATCTTGCTCAGGGTGACGGCTGCCGCCGGGAACGCACTCTTCTCCAGATTACAGAGCGCCCTATTCACATAACACGCCTCTTCAATCGCTTTCTCCTTTCGCGCCTCCTCTTCCTCGTCAACCTCCACTTCTTCCGTTACATCCACAACTCTCTCGCCCTCCCACTCCGGCACACCCGCCGCCTCGGGCTCCGGGGCCTTCTTCGGCGCTTTCAACGCTCCGATCGCCTTGTCGTAGAACTCCTTGGCGTCGCCCCACTGCTTTGCTCTTGCACACTCGTTCCCCTGCTGCCTAAAGTTCTCGGCTATCTCAGCTTTCGTGCCTTCGTATGCGAGCGCCTTCATGGCCTCGAGCGCCACGTTTTCGCCGCCTGCGCCGTCGGTCTCGTCGAGTGTGGTCATGAAGAGGGGTACGCGATTCATTTCTGCGAGCACTTCGTCCACCGATTGGTTTTTGATGTCGGCCATGCCTGGGGGAAGGGCGGGTATGGGCTGTGGAGCGCCCTCCTGGGGCATGTCTTTGGCCATGTTGAGAGGCTGGTAAGACAGGTGTATAGGTAGATAGGTTCGGGTAGTGGTGGGATGTATCAAAGTCTACATACAGCCGTGACGTCTGACCTCGAATTTTTTCGTCGCTCCTTCCTTATCGATAAGACAAGCGCACCCCACCCCCGCCCTTGCACCCTCACCTTCCACCCATCTCGCCACCTATCAGACGGCCAAAACGGGACGACCCAGCCACAGCTATTTCTCCACAAGAACAAACAGGGTAACCAGGACAACCATGAAACCACCGATGCCTCGGAATTGCTTGCAGCATCATGAGTAAGGTGCAAGTCCCTAAGGATGAGATGGGCGGTCGCAATCTGAACCTTGAACCGATCTTTCACCGCTTTCGCCTTAGCTGCAGGACGCTGCTGTCTGATCGCGCAATAATGGGCAACGACAAGAGTCATACGAGGTCGGCGACTGTCGCACATGTTCGACTGGATTGCGTAGGCCTTGCGCATGTCGGTGATAGATACCACGGTCACCGGTGTGGTGGTACACTCTGACGTTGCAGACGCTGCTAGTTGGACGTCAAAACACCAAGACTCGACACCGAAATGACAGCAGACGCGTCGAGACTTAAGACGTCCTTTGACCCGCGTTGGGAACCTCATGCGGCTTGCTGCAGACGGGACAGGTGCATGCATGGCCAGGATCGATATGGTTCGCTTATGCGCGATGCAGGAGACCGGCGCATCTCCTTTTCTTCCCCGGAATGTCGGCAACGACTTCAACTACTTGTAGACCAGTCCCTTCAGCAGGGGAGTGTATTGAAATGCAACCGTTTGCACGCATTTTGTAGGAACATTATCAGCAACAGTGCAGTACCAACGCGCTTTCTCTCATCTGCCGCTAGGTAGGAGCTTCTATCGTCGAGACTTGGGGGCTTTCCACGGGAAGAACTCCGTGGATAGGCTTTGGGCTGTTGATAAGCCTCTTAACACGCGGCGTTGAAATTTAAAACAAGAAAAAAGAAAGAAAAAGACGACGGGTCGTCCCAACGCCTAACTATAGCATTGAAACGAAGGACTAGGTTCTCATACTCCGCCCCAGATCATATCAGCCGGCCAAGCATATCGGCAACGAATTCATTCACTGTTGAGATTCAGAGCAATTGAGATTCAGAGCAGCAATCCTGAGTTCAACGCGTTTCGTTCAGGTCCTGGGTTGACGACTGTCCATCGTCAAAATGCAGATCGCTTCCTGGCGCTAAGAGCAAATTGACCAAGACCAGGTAAAGATGCACTTGCACGCCTATCACGGTTCCACGAATGGATCTCCTCTCCTCTCTGCCGGGCTCGACACTGCAAGACGGCTGGAACCCTGGCACATTTCATTTCATCAATCGGACGGCGCCCTGTAGCCTCCAAGCTATTATTGGTATGGCACAACTATCGGAACCTCCGACTGCAAACAGAAGGTCATCTCGCAAATTAATGGCCAGGTTTCCTTCAGAGCGGCACCCTATCGTTCCGTCCCGCAAAGACCAGCTGTCGTATGTTGTCGTACAGATGTGTGGCAACTCCTCAACTGTGCCTCATCACACAACATCACATCGCCTCTCAACGCTGTTTGACAAGTCAGATGCAAAATCCCACGCATCCTGCGTGACCGGCCAATTGCTATTTCTTTTTCCAACTCCGGATTCGCTAGCAACACGGGCCGGATACGCTGGATTAGCTTAGGAACCAATCACCTAGTGCAGGGGAAGCTAATTCGCCAATAAAAAGCTTCCGTAACGCTGGGCCGCTGTATGCAGGGAGCCTTGGACGCACGGGCCGCTATCTAGCCAGGAGCAGTTGGGAGCATGCATAAAGTATGCGCATGGAAGCAGGACGCATTCGCGTTTGGGTCTCGGTCTAAAACCTTCTTCGGAGACGCAAAGACCATGACAGAGGTCCCCGGCCTGGTCCCAGAAAGCTGTGCTTGAACGCGGATCATTCTTGCCCACGTTCCCCGTTGTCGTTCCCTTCCCCCTCCTCCACTTCACACCATTGAAGACGCGGCAGGGAACTCGTCTTTTCGACGGGCACGCTTGCTGTACATATCTCTCCTGTTACACCTGCCCCTCTTTACCCTTTGCTTTTCAAACTCTTACGTCCAAGAACAAGTCCGAATGCTTTGCACAGCTCCGTCCTAGACGGTTCACGTAAGCTTGGTCCATCTATCCAGCCCGGGGGACAGCCCTCATATATCTGTTACCCGTGCAACATGCCATAATGAGGTCCTAGTGCTGAGATTTGATGTTCAGGTACCCAGATTCATATCGTTTACTCGCCACTAGTCCGACGCGGAACCCACGATTCCTCCGCGCCTTCTAACGCTATTCGAACAAATACGATCAAAATCAACATCACCTTAGTCCACCAAATAGCTTTGAGTCTATATAACGACTAACCCTGACACGATTGCGACCTTTACCGCCTAAGCTCCCATTGTCTCAGCATCCGGTCCATCTACCCGATTACTTCCATAGGAATGTCCTAGACGAACCAAGAGGACCGCTCGATTAGCGAAGACTTACCACAATGCCGACTGATTATTACTCCGACAACGAAGCCTACATGACGAATCAGCCCCTTCCCCCACCATCAGATACGCCTTATCTATCTGTATCAAGAAGAACATCTCGCTACGGGACGCCTTCCAACGATGGTTCGCTGACGGCACCGTTACCACCCGATCCTCAGGATGTGAGGGAAACGAAAGCCGCTGCGAACGAAGATGTGTCTGTTTTCGATCCCAGACGCTTCACGCCGACTCTACACGCAAATCTCGTTTCCGAAATCCTCAACCTAAGACGCGAGCTAGACTCTAAGCACAGCTTCATAGAAGATTTGGAAACAAGCTATCACGGGGTGCAGAATGAGAATGACTCTCTCGCGGAACAGCTCTCTGCAAGTGTAAAGGAAAACCGAACGGTAAAACGCCAGCTTCAACAGCTTGAGAATGGAACTTTATCGGCATTAGAGGAGGTTGGTAGTGAGAGGGACAACCTGAAAAAGGCAAACGCAGACCTGAAAGAAAAGCTGGAAGGAGTTCAGAAGAAGCTTCGTTCACAAGAAGAAGACTCTACACGGGTTCATGACATGTGGGCTAATGAGAAAGAGATGTGGTCTGACGAGAAGAGTTCGCTTGAGCGACGCGTGCACATTTCGGAGAGTCGTTTGAAGACGCTCTTGGATGAAATCGCTCTATATGAGGCCGTGAGGGATGAAGCAGAGCTGGAGAACGATTTCGAGGACCTTCCCCGCGATAGCGGAGTCGGGCCGGACAGTGACGCCGGCAGCCTACGATCATCTCCTCAGCGAAAACCCTCCACCAAAATCGTACGACACTCGAGGAATATTAGCAGTGGCAGCTATCGCAGCCTTGGACGCAACTATCGCTGGTCGTCTATGAGTGGGGTTGAAGGCCGCTCAACCGGTATCAATCTAGCGGATGAATTGGCCTTTGATGAGGAGGACGAAGAGTTGGATGACCTGGAGCTCGATTCGGATGATTATCCGGAGAATGAGATGAGAGCCAGAAGACATCTCGAATCGCGGCAGTCGATGCGCCAGGATGAAAAAGCAAAACGCGTCTTGGGACTAAGCTCTGAGAACGAGCAAGTCAACAGGGATAACTTGCCCGCAACGACGGACATTGAACCGACCCGGCCGTCTTACGGAGCAACACGATCTTCCATGGCTCTCGTTCCACAGGAAGTGACGCTGGTGTTTCCTCCACCACGGCCAGTGGAAGTCAAGCCAAAATATGTTGATACTGGTGTCCAGCCGTCCCCACCACAACTATTAGAGCCAGTGGAGATAAAGCCTAAATACGTCGATACTGGTGTCCAGCCATCCCCACCACAGTCACCAGTGCGACCGCAAACACCTGTGGTCTCCAAATCTACTGAGCCGATGTCACCAGGATCCGAGGTTGAGGCAAACCAAAGAAGGAAACGCGTTTCCGCTCCGTTTAATAGCGCAGCCCCATCACTCCAGTCGGCCATAATGTCCCTTTCGATGATATCATCATCTTCACAGACTGTTGAGGAACCTCTGAGTCCTCCTGCGACTCCAGTAGTCGCGACTTCTCACGAGGCTGAATCGCAGCGTAGCTACAAGCCTCAAGTCGCATCCATCTCCACTCAAACTGAACGGTTCGAGAAACCTGCAACGGAGTCTCTGTCGCCACCGCCCAAACGTGCTCCCCCTCCAGTACCCATTGGCATACCTTCCATAGCCATCTACGCTCCTTCGTCAGCCCCCCAATCACCGAAAGAACCGATCCTACCCCCGGGCACAAAGAGCATTGCGACGCAAACAACTATCGACATGAAAGCTGATGTGCACTCGACGAGCATGCAAACAGAGCCCATCAGAGTTGACAAGCGGCCTGTCAAGCTACCTCCCCACCTACTACCGTCTGCAATTAGATCCACACCTGGTACCCCTGAGCAGGCAAAATCAACTCCAAACAACGTGAGCAGGAAGGATTCACAGCAGTCTGTTCCTCGTGTAAAGGAGCCTATACCCGCTGTCCCATCCGCCCGCCAGGATCTGATGACACTGTTAGAGAAGATCCAGAAAAACAAGGCTGAAGATCGCTATCCTGGCAACAATGACAACGGACCTCTAGCACGCGAGAAGGACAATGGTATCAGCAGGCCATTCAGATCGAGTAGCTTGTTTGCAGGATTTGACGGGCCGTCCTCTGATGAAGAAGCCTCAAATGCGGACATGAGTGATGGAGAGGACGGTTCTCCACAATGGTCTAAGCCAATGCTCTCCTCGCGCAATAACAGGAATGGACGCATGTTCAACAATCCCCCAACTCCCGTGCAAGAAGAGGAGAATTCGCCTGCCCGGGCTTCGGAGGATTCCATCAGGAACATGCCATCCCGCATCTCCATGGAGAAGCCAAGCAGGGCTTCGAAACCCACGCCTCTCGCTCGTCCAACCAGCATTAGGAGGTCGGCCATGATCCAGAGTGGGACTACTACTCACATGCGTTCTCAAAGCCCAACCCTTGGACCAAGAAACCGCATGCCTAAGCCCCCGCCGCCTTTCCCCGTACCAACGCGCTCCAGCTCTCGTGGGCTTCCACTGAGCAAGAGTGAAGGCTCACAGAGCCCGACCCTGCGCAACCAGAATAATTTTTCAGGAGGACGACGACCATATGGTCAGCGACCTCAGCGCCAGGATAGTATCCGGAAGGTGCGCTCGGCAGCTGTCATGCAGAAGCAGCCCACCCGCCGGCGAAGCAGATCTCCACCCCCATCTACACCTGTTTTCCCTCCCAGCCCTTCACTCCCACCCTTGCCCCACGATATGGTAGCTGGACAGCATTTTGGCCATCGACGCCAACCTTCAACCAACACATCGTATACTGGCAGCGCCTCTGTCGGCAGTGTTGGATACCAGGCTAGTGTTGTCGATGCTATTGCTGTTGCCATGGTTGGGGAGTGGATGTGGAAGTATGTGCGCAAGAGGAAAGCCTTTGGAGTACCAGAGTCTCCTACAGAGCAAGATTCGGTTACGACAAGCAGTGGCGTGCGACATAAGCGTTGGGTGTGGATCTCACCCTACGAGCGCGCGATACTTTGGAGCAGCAAGCAACCGACTACAGGGACGGCTCTTTTAGGCAAGAGTGGCCGCAAGCGTAAGTCGTGTTCAATTTCTTAGGTCGTATCACTGCTAACATGCTTTCTAGTAACGATTCAATCCGTTCTAGATGTCGCCGACAACACCCCCAGCCCCAGGAATGCAGGCTCGCAGCCCTTCTTCAACCGCTCCATTCTCATCTTGACGCCAGCTCGCGCCCTCAAGTTTACCACCTCGTCTCGAGAACGCCACTACATGTGGTTAACAGCGCTGTCGTTCCTCGCTCACTCAAGCGCGCCCATGTCAGAACTCGTCCCGCCACCCGAGGAAGACTTTTCCCAACACGAACCGAGAGGCGCCACACTGCGACGTTCCCACATCCACGACTCTGTTCGTCTCGCAAAGGGCAAAGTCAACCCCGTCACGCAACGATACCAGCCCCAGGCCGGCCCACTTCCCGAACTACACCACGGATTCCGACATGAGAGGCCACTACCCGCCTATGCCGACCCACCAGTCGTTCCTCGCGGACCTTCCCACGGACACGGAAGAAAGAGGAGTTCGACCGGACCCAGCGCACCTCCACCAAACATCGCCGCCTACCGAAGCTTCTCACACCAACAAGTCCCATCGGTCTACTCCTCAGGCTCGTCGGACATGTACAGCGGCAGCAGCATGCATCCTCCCTCCGCACCCTCTTCAGTATACAATCCCCAGAGCGTGATCACGAGTACCCGCCCCTCCGAATCAAGCACCTCGACCCGCCAACATTTCTTCGACACCATGGGTACCATGCGCATGGAGGCCTTCATCGATGACTCTATCGGCCGCGATCCCGTACCGCCGCGACAAGGCTTCGCGGCTGCGCGCATGGCGAAGAGAAGGGGTAGTCAGTGGAGTGGGAGTACGAATGAACTTCAACTTGGCGGAGGGATCTATGAGAACTCGATAGCGGAATCGAATGATTCTTTCGGTGGCTTCTAGACGACTGTCGACTGTCGACTCGGGGACGATGTTCATATGTTGTATGATAATGCTGCGTGGCCTCGGCTTTGCGCTTTGTTCTGGATCTCGCTTTTGGTATGGCGTTTCTCTTGGGTCTTGAAAATTTCTTTTGGATTGTTGGGGATTGGTATGTTCGTTCTCTGGTGTATTATCTTTTCGTTTCTTTACTCTTCTTTTACTCGATTTCTCTTTTTTTCCCTTGTTTTTGCTATGTTATTAATTACTAGGGGCCAATATATGGCTTAGAGAAGTGCTGGCGCTCAAGCGCGGAAAAAAGTCCTTTGCACACTTTTCATATATTTCTATTAATATTTCCTTCCTACTATCATCTATGTATTTCTCTGTAAGTTGGTATAGCATTTGTTGCTATAGAGTTCGATACCCTTCTCCCTGGAGAGCGGTGTTGCATGGATTTGTGTCAAGGTGGATATCGGGGGTTTCGATCGGGGGATTTCTGGTGTTGGGCTTTTTCTTTGGATCTGTTCAGGATGGGACGGAGATATGTTTGGGTCAGGCGGTGACCTGAGCGATTGGGGCTTTTGGGATTTAGTGACGATGATGTGAGATATTGTAGTATGTGTCTGTGTTCTTCATCAATCAACTTCCATTGTGACTATCCTTGTCTACTTTGTTCGTATTAATGCACCGCACCTTATAGGATATACCTGAAGCCCTTATTGTCTATCTCAGTGGCATCGTGCATGCCCGCCTCAACCGCAGCCTTCTCTTCCTCGTCGGTCAGACGGATACCGCTCGCCGACTCGGAATCCCGCTTCTTATTCACGCTCCACATGTACGCGTACAGAACCAGTACCGCGCAGAGCTTTATGGAGTATCCGACCAACATGCTATACGTTCACGTTAGCATCTCCGACGACCAGTACATCAAGGGGCCCAAACTTACGCAATATAAGCACTCTTGTACCCGGGTTTCTCACTAGACTTGAAAGTCTGCGGCCCAATAATATTACCCACGCAATACCCAGTGAAAAGCGCCGCGCCCGTCAACTGTTTCTTCGTGTATCCCGCGACATTGCTGCTCACAATCGTCAAACTCATACTGAAGCCCAAGCCCTGGAAATAGCACAACCAGAGTCCGACCAAACGGCCCCATTTATTAGATGAAGGGAGCGCGACTAGCATCGCTGCGCCAATAATGCAGATCAGGTTCGCGGCGATCATGGTCAGGCAGCGCGAGTTGGGCCATTTGGTGCAGATGAAGCCGCCGGCGATCAGTGACAGGAACTGTACAGCGCCGCCAGGGATTTGGAAGTATTGGGTTCCGAGGGTGTCGACACCGAAGGATTTTATGATTATGGAGCTAAACTGTACGCACATCATATGTCAGCAATAACTCTTTACGCATTGGAGGGGGGAGACATACGCTCGTTAAAGCAGAGTTCGGAATCTGCGCTCCTACAGCCATGACGAACAAGATCCAGGTTTTCGGATCATACAACGTTTGCCATGCCTGGTATTTCTTGAAGTGCTTGTTCTTCACTCCCTGGCGATTTCCTGCTACGCGTTCCACAGCAATTTCGCGTTGACGCGGGCTCAAGAATTTCGCCGTAGTGGGTAGATCCGGCAAGAACAACAGAGTGAGGATGCCCATGAGAGTACTCGCAGCTCCAAAGATAAGGAACACGTACATCCACCTCGGAAGCCCAGTAGTGATGTGTCCCACAGCGTATCCAATCAGCCCACCGAACATGGTCGCGATTCCGTTGGTACAGTAGTATGATTCGAGACGAAGGGGTTGTTCGGCGGAGGTGTACCACATGCTCATTATCAGCACGAAGCCGGGGTTTACGGTCGCTTCGAGGAGGCCGAGGAGGAAGCGGTTCGTTGCCATACCGGCGAAGCTGTGGCATGCTGGCGTGGTCATGAGGAGAATGCCCCAGCCCAAGGTCACGGAGCCGATGAACTTGCCCATGGGGAGGCGTTGGAGGAGGTAGCCTGCTGGGTATTGGCCGGCGAGGTATCCGAAGTAGAAAATAGAACCTGTTTATCGTAATCAGCAATCGGATTCGAGGGGAGAAAAGACGTATGGTGTACGAACCCAGCCATGAATAATCGTCGCCCACTAGATTCGTTCCCTCATTCAAACCCCAAGCGCTCGCATAGTTGATTCCATTCTTGTCCAGATACTGGAGCAAGTAGATGAAGAAGAGAATCGGCACGATGCGCTTATCGATCTTCCTCAGCACTTTCTTTACTTCCGCCGGGTCGGTCTCGAGGCCTCGGTTATGGAAAGCTTCATACGTCTCGTCGAGCGCAGAGGAAGCTTCCGACGATGCCTGCGGCGAGGGTTGTATGACCTCTATGTCCCATTTCTCCGGTGTTGCATGCCCAGCCATTTCTTCTCAAATCGCGAAGACAATAAAAAGGGTAGAACGAAACTCGTATAAATCGGCGCAGCTCCACGCTTTTTCTTAAAAATGCGATGGATAGCGCGGATCCTTGCGCCCTTTCATCATGCCGTCCTCGCATGCTGTCACTGTGCAGGACCCGTAAACATACCAAAGGGCCGTCTCATGGTGCTGGATACATGTTTAGAGCCGAGGCCAAGATCGCCCAGCAACCAGGAACAAAGTGCCGAAGTCGAATTAGAGTGGGCGGGAGGCAGTGTTATTGGTGTAATCCGAAGTACGTGAGTGGACTTGGTTATTGCGGGTGGAGAGTTGGTGGGGAGTTGGTGTTCATGGAAACGGATTGCGACATCGAATGCTGGGTTGACGTGAGCGCCACAATATGAAATAGCGCAATGCAGTTAGGAAGAGGTTCAACAATTACATCTAGATACCTTGAACAACATTGTCGCGATGAATATGGAGGAGGCTGCCTTCGAGGTTGAAGGAAATGTAGTTGTTAGTATGGGAGAAGAACCAGCTTAGTGCCTGCCCCGTTAATCGACCCACAACTTTTCGCGCATCGTCGCTTATAGTAAGAAGAAATATTTTCACGAGAAGATCTGGAATGCGGGTGCGCTTCCGAGACGAAAAAGCAACGAAAAACTCAAGGGTGGCATGAGGTAGGTAGAGATGAGGAGGAGTTGTGGTGCATCCTGGCATGGGTCGTAGGTTACATAAGCACATGGGAATTCTCGACCATCGACTCTCGACCCTCGATTTCCATCTCCATCTCATCTACAACATCTCCATCTCGCCTCTCCGTCATACACCAGCACTCGGACTCTGCTGATGCCTTCATTTCCACTCACGGCGCAGCCGCTCAGGCCACCACCTTGTCCGGAGCTCGAACGTCACCACAATTCTCACTAGCCGGTCGCCATCAGCACATTTTTATCTTCGGCGTTTCTACATACCCCATGCTTTTGTAAATACATATTGACTGCTGTGTCGATCGGGTATTCTTCCGTTTCGAGTCCTCCGCCTTTCCTGTCGCCGGCACAGTGCTAATGTTCGTGTCGGACAAGTCATGTGGTCCGTGCCTATATCTGTGAACGACATCACGCATCACTGCTCGAGTCAACGTTGGATAGAACTCTCAAATGATGGCCTCGGTTTGCCGACAAGTACACCTTATGATCATTTTTCTCTTCGACTATCTTTCTTACTTCCCGCTATCGTGCGAGAGGTCGCTAACAATCAAAACGGCCCCATCAATATCTACTTAGCCGTTCAAGTCCGTTTCACGAAGCTTAGTAACTGCGCCACAGGCCTTGAAACATTGTTACGGACCAACTGTACCCTTGGTTATTCGATTACAGATGTGCCTATCCCCTAGGAAGCGCAGGCCCGAAGCTACTATGAGCCTGATTAGCGCTGCGTCTCTTTCTCTCGCCTAACGTAAACATCCCGTGCCATCATCCACAGCTTATACACCCTAACAATTTCCGTAAACGGGGCACCATGTGCCCTCACGCTCTACAAACACGGGCTTAGAAAACCCCGCTGCCGTTTAGTCTGTCCGGAACAGCTAACAGCGATGACAGCCTGCCCATTTCATTGGTTAATCCATGTATAGACATGGAGTATTGTAGTCGGTTGCCTTTCCAAAGCCTCATACCTTGTTCCTTTGAAGCTTAATGTATCGTTAGGCGACTGTAAGGCCATGCTGTCCGTATAAAGCGTTTGTACAATCGCTTTCCCAGCTGCTCTAGCATCATTCTTACCTTTCCCTTTGCTTCTATAGCTCGACGCCCTTTTCGTACCTTCTATTCTTCACATTCGTTACTTTCTTTCTCGGCTTTGTATTCTCCATACATCATTTTAGCTTCTTGATCATTCTATAACGTGCTTGGATAGGGACATCCTTCCGAGTCACGAGCATGAAGTACTCTGCCCTGAGCCTCTTGGCTCTGTCTACTTCGGTCAGCGCTTGGCTACCATCAGAGCGCAACTTCTTCGGCGAACAGCCCAACTCCGTTGTTAGGAACATTCCCGCTGGCCAGGGACGTGCAGTCAAGCGCTTCGACTCTAGCTTCAACAAGATCCGCGGAGTCAACCTCGGCTCCCTCTTCATCATTGAGCCATGGATGGCCAGTGATGCATGGAACAAGATGGGCTGTGGTGACCAGAAGTCTGAGTTCGACTGCATGAGGAAGCTTGGGAAGGAAGCTGGAAATGCAGCTTTCCAGAACCACTGGGACACCTGGATCACAGAGGAAGATATGGACAAGATGAAGGAGTATGGCATCAACACTGTCCGCGTACCGGTTGGCTACTGGATGGTTGAGGAGACAATTGAGAAGAACAGCGAACCCTTTGCCACGGGCAGTCTGGCAAAGATGGACAGGCTTGCTGAATGGTACGTAACCTCTGCCGAGGGTTGCCCGTGTTGGCGCCAACATGACTATTTGCATGGCGTGGCGTGGCGTTCGAAAACAACGTGGATATACAATTGACAGCACGTTACTGACTTTCGATGTTCAGGGCCGCGAAGAGGGGCATATATGTCATCTTTGATCTTCATGGTGCTCCTGGTGCTCAGGAGGCTAACCAGCCATTCACTGGCCAAGTAAGTGTATCCTATCTCACATTTGCTTACTCGCAAAACTCACATCACTTCAGTATGCCGGTACCACGGGCTTCTTCAACACCTACAACTACCAGCGTGCCTATAAGTTCCTCGAAGTGATGACCGAGCACATTCACAAGACTAACGCCTACCGCACTACCGGCATGATCGAAGTTCTCAACGAACCCGAGCGCAAATCTAACACTTTGATAAGCGAGTACTACGCCACTGCCTACGGCAAGATTCGAGACGTTGAAAAGAAGCTCAACATCCCCGTCGAGAA
Organism: Massarina eburnea CBS 473.64; assembly: GCA_010093635.1. NCBI lineage: Eukaryota > Fungi > Ascomycota > Dothideomycetes > Pleosporales > Massarinaceae > Massarina > Massarina eburnea. The sequence continues at coordinate 1,064,963 of MU006785.1, forward strand.
GCAGCTCACCATCCAGTTCATGGACAAGTCCTGGGGCGCTGGTAACCCCAAGGATGTCCTGAATGGCAAGTCCGGCGTTGCGTACGATGACCACCGTTACCTCAAATGGGCAAATATCGAGAACACAAAGAAGAACTACCTCAGCACATCCTGCAAGGATACATTCGGAGACGGCGGCAACAAGCCTACCATCGTCGGCGAATGGAGTCTTGCGGCTGCTGACAACATCGAGGGAACTGGCGAATGGAAGCCGAGCACCAACAAGGATTTTTACAAGCAATGGTGGGCCGCGCAGGTTCAGTCATATGAGAAGGAGATGGGATGGGTATTCTGGAGCTGGAAGGCGCAGCTTGGAGAGGACTACAGGTGGTGCTATAGGTGTGCCGTTGAGGCGGGCGTTATCCCTAAAGATGTTGGGCAGGCGAGCTCGTTGTCTAAGTGCTAAATGTTTATGAGATAGATGTATATACCTGGTATCTCATCGCTCGGTTGGCTATCCGTGCGATCAGATTGGGATTGGAAACGAGAGGAAACGGTAAGACGAGTATTTTCTGTACATATGCATTTTGATTCTCACTATTATACTTTTGAAAGATACCTTTCCGTTTCAATGGTTGCACGTCACCTTCGTGGACTGTTCGATCAACCGTTTGCGCTAGTCATTTATCACAGTCACCATGGCACTTATCTTATTCACCTTCGACCTTCCACCTCGTCTACTCACAGCAACACCTATCCACCAGCAGCCATTTCCCAAGGAAAATGGCGCCGACCAGTAGCGACCGTCGTTGCGACAACCAAGGACGGAAAATCATCTGGGGATCCTACGCAGTTCCCATCCCCCCTCCGGCAGGATACTTCAACACGTGGTTCAACACAATGACCGACGAGGACTCGATGTCAGAGAGGGGGGATCGACCTACCGGTATGCAGATGACATGCACTGATACCCCGTGGATGATCTTTGCTGATCTGTACCCTTCGTGTAGAAACACAAGGCGCAGCGGACCGAGAAGCAGAAGCCGAAGCAGAGACAAAAGACGGTTCTACTGGAGACTCGCGCTCAGGCTCAGGCTCAGGCTCAGACCGCAACTCCGCAACCGAGATGGAAGATGCGTCAACTGCTGCCAGTTACGCACAAGCCATGACAATCCGCGACGCTACACACGGAGCTAGGATCGTCAATATAGGCAGCGAAGGCCATCACCACGTCGGAAAGCTCGACCACGATAGCGCCCTCGGAAGCGAAAGCGACTCACGTTGCCATGGGTCTCAGACGAAAGCCTTCAAATCGTTCAAAGAGTACGTCGCCGCCGAGAAATGTGTCCGCGAACGCATGCAGCAAGAAATCGGTATCCTGAAAACGACAAACGAGAAACTGAACGGCGAACTCGGGGCTGAGAAGGATGAGGTGGCGAAGCTCAGACGCGAATTGGTTGTCGAGACCAACGAAAAAGACACAGCCTGTGCTGCTCTGGCAAAAGCAATTGAGAGATTTGTGGACGAGGAGGCGACCATGGTCGATATAGCTCGCACGACAGCGACGATGCGCGCGTATCAGGAATCGGATGCTGGAGGTGACGTAGGAGAGCCTGAGAAGACGCGTAGAATCACGCCTACGACATTTGATCGGGATATATCGTATCTAAATACCGTGGCTACGGTGACCAGATATGAGGCGGAGAAAGAGTTGGCGGCGTTGAAGTGAGTGGCTAAGGGTACTGTCCGTTGCTGCTACGTGTTGTGGCATGGGATCTATGGGTGTATTGTTATCCGGGATCTAGCAATTGCGTTAGGACCTCTTAATGGGGTAAGACCAAGATTTCTCTAATAAGAGGTACTTTTATTAATACGGGAGAGATTTGGACATCGGTTTGGCGGTACGTTGCACCAACATCAACGCGCGGTCTCGAACAGCTAGCTTAGTCAAATCTTGTATCACACAATCTGTTCAAATACAAATAGATAACCCTTTCTATCAATCTCAAAGACCCAGCTGTCACATCGACTCAAATCAACCCTCTAGAACAGACATGACTTTCCGACCCTCCTCAATCCCTCTCTTAACATCCCACCTCCGCATCGCTCGCCTAACCCCCTCCGTCGTCACACTCCTCCCTTTCTACGCTACTGGACTCGGTATATCCATCATTTCCTCTTTCTCCCACTACAACGGATTCAACGGCACAGTCCTAAGCCATCCTTCCCTACCCTGCCATCTTGAATCCACTGAGCAAATCAACGACGACGGAACGATACAAGATCCCAGTCGATGTCCTACACAGGACAGTCTGTTGATTTCATATTTACCAGAGGAAGCGGAAAGATAAAAGGAAGCTGTGAGGCGAATGGAAGATATAGTTAGAGATGGGGGTGGCGTGGGGCCGCTGCAGAATTTGAGAGATATATCAACAGTATTAGTAGAACGAGGCCGAGGTCGAAATCGGGTTCGCGGAGCGCGCATCCTCAACAACGAAAGGAGGGAATCAGTGTCGACAAGATCAGCGATGAAGAGCTTGGTGGACCACCTTCTGGCTTCAGAACGGTGTTGATGTGAAGCTTTAGCATACACAGCATGGGGAGCTATACATTCTCGTGGCAGAACCTGGATGAACCTGGTCGTAATTAACTAACATCTTGACCCCACTATAACATAACATAACATACAAACTGCCCAGATTCAACTTTTTTATCTACTCCCCCACCCCTACATTTCAAAAAGCAGAAAAGAGGAATTCACACCCTCTCAGACCCGAACCAACGACCAAGCGAAAATAGATTCAGCCTCTATAATTGCGTCTAAGTCTCCTACGCCAGTATCAAGAGCCATCACGACCCATAAACCTCTGAACACGTAAGCCACTCTACGCTATAGAGGTAACTTATATACAGTTCCTGAACGTAGGTTTCCGTTGTTTGTAAAGAGCTTATTAGAAACTAGCGCGTTTTCTAAAAACTGTACGGAAGATGATGCGTTAGATAGTAATGTATATAGGACATCAACTATTCCGAGCGACAAAGAACGCCTGGTGATTAGTGCACACTTGGTATAGTAGTGGGGATAGGGAGGAGAAGACGTTTGAAATGGGGCATAGGTATCAAAGGAAACAACTCAATCATCTAAAAATACAAACTATCACGTATGATAGTAGTTAAGCCAACCCATCTCACTTCCTACGCCTCTGCTCGAGTCTTCCATTGGCATCAGGATACCCCTTCTTCTCCAAATCACTACCCACACTCGCCATATCTCTAGGACCCTGCCCTTTGTTTCCACTCGGAAAACCCCTCTTCTCCAAATCGTTATCCATCCTCCCCACAGCCCCAGCACGCTGCTGACCATCCCCACCCGGATGAGCCCTCTTCTTCCACTCCCCACCAATTTTCGCCACAGCCTTAGGACCCCGCTGCGCCGCAACAGCCACAACCCTCTTCTTCGCAGCCTTTGGATCGAGCACCTCCTTCGCCTCCAACAATTTCTTAGCAAGCCCAGTTTTACCCCCCACTGATACATCCGCATTCCCTTCCCCTTCATACTTACGCTGACGATTCTTCTCCTCCTCCGGACTAATGTTTCTATCCCATTCCATCCACTCCTTTCTAATATCGACCCAAGCATACGGCCTAGCAGCCATTTCCTCGAACGGAATCCCCTTCAACGTATCCTTCTTCCCCTTCTCCCCTTGCACCTTCCTCACGGCCCAACACCCACATAGAAATACCTTGATGATGCAAGTGCTCATGCACCTCGCTCTCACGTTGTTGAGGAAGCGGTTCGCAAATACAAGACCCACGGTCATAGCCCGCATTGTATGCACTCTCTTTATGTAATCTTGCGGCGATTCGCCATCCATCTTCGTGGGTACTGTGTGTAGGTTGCTTATTTAGTATACACTCCATATCATGGGAATTACGCAGGAAGGAAGGCGTCGGTTAGGGAAGTGCTGTGGCAAACCTACTCTGCTTGCAAGCCTCGCATCTGGGCACTTGACTTTGGGCAATCTTTTTCATGTCTCGGAGTTTTGTGTGGACTGCAAGGGCCGTGGATACGACATCGTAGACTGAGGCCATCTTGCTCGGGGGTGGGTTTTTGTTTTCTTCGGAGAAAAATATGTGTTCTTTCGCTGTGTAGAGTCAAGAAGTTATACACTCATCAACAGCAGCAGAACACCCAGCTTAAATACTCCGTCTTATGACTAACATCTCCAGTCATACACAGTCACGCGAAAGAAGAGTCAACCAACCGACTGAGTCACCTCTGACTAACATCACAGCACGAGTCACCCCCAGCCCCGATAAGGCTCCTAATACACCTACGCGCAAGTCGACTCATTCGACGACCGAGTCACATCACGTTTCAGAGTCACAAAAACACCAAGAAACCCCCTAATCAGAAATATCATGGATTCATTCCACTTCGCACATCGCAGATCCACTACACACCAGCAGCGCAAGCATCAAAGGAACAGGAAGGAACAACAATACAAAATCGTCTTCCATCCCTCGCCTTCGCCCCAACCACCCTTCGTTGCAGATATACATGCCCCGCCCCCTTTTAATTCACGCCTGCGCCCAACGGAGACAGAACCCGAGGAAATGCGAATGAAAGCATCGCACATACCCATTCCGTTCATCAACACAACGACCTTTCCTTTTCCGCCTATCATCCCCCAACCCCAACCCCAGCCATCCCAAACAAACCCAGGGAGGAACGTCCAAAAAGCCCCCCCACCCCCAACCGCCAACGAGCCAAAAGAAAAAGCCCACCCAACCAAAAGACAATATCGCGATATCCGAAGAAAAAGCAGAAACAAAACAGAAGGATTAAAAGAACACAGGACACAACAAGACAAGACAAGATTGATAACTTCGAAAAAACCAGCAGTGCAAGTATGGTTTGAGCGAGCTCCAAAATACGCCAATACAAGAGGGTAAATATACCCTTCTCTGCTCCTTTCTAGGCTGCCTGCCCTCCCCAGTTTTGCACGCGGAAAACAACAGAGCGATATACATATAACGACTCAACCACCGGGGCAGGTGGTGGTACAGGTAAAACGCCGAGGATATAAACATCACGTAGACGAGCTGATAGATAGATAAGCAGGTAGATAGATAGGTCCAGAGTATGCACGGAGGATACATGTTGGCGGTGGTAATAATGTTGTCGTAGATGCCGTGCGTATTGATGTGTGGTGATCGCGAAACAGTAACCCGTGTTGTGCTCAGGCTGATGCGAATTGCGATGCCGCCTCTTCTTTGTAGGCCTGCAGTTCGGAAAGCTGGCACTGGAGCTCGGTGAGGATGTCGGACATGGGGCACGCTTGTTGGACAAGAGAACCCTGGCCGAAGGGGTTGACCATATGTCGGATGGCGAGAGTGGTTGCGCACGTCTACCATTTCATTAGCAGCTGTTGTTTTACACTTGTGAATAGGTCACTTACCTCGATTCGTGAGATCTGGTGCTCGACGAAATTGATCAAGAATCGATCTGTGATCTCGCCGCCCCGACTCTTCATTCTCTCTAGCAACGCAGTCTCCGGCGGCTTTAGTTCGACCGAATCTGGGTTTTCCAAGGTGCTGCATAGCATTTCCAAGCGTAGACTGACGTTCCAAAGATCCCAAACATTCTCGGTATCGATGGTGAGTTGGCTCCCTGCCATCTTCTGGCCAGCTTGAGGCGCATTTGGGGGCACATCAGCCGGCTTCTGTTCAAGCTGTCGTTGAACAGTGAGTCGACTAGACAACGAGTGCGGGTACATCAAGTAGATATATTCCGGATTCTCAAGACCCTTCAGACGCCGCTCGCCCAGTTCCTTCACTTCGAAACCTTGGCTACTAAGAGATCGCAACTCTTGTCGTATTGATTGAGTCATGGCGTCATCGCTGTAGGCTTCCTCAGAACCAACGGAACCATTCCGGTCGCCCTCAATGTGCGTTTCGAGAAGTCGCTGGACCTCTGCAATGAAGTCGGACGAGACTGTGATTTGACCTCCATCGGCGACAGACGAGATACGCGAGGCTCGATTGACCATTGGACCGAAGTAGTCCATTCGCTTGGTGACTGGATCGACTTCACACACTGGAGTACCCCAGTGGATACCCATACGAACCGAAAGTCCTTTGAAGATTACGTTGCCATCGGCATCGACGACTTCCTGTCCGTTTACGCTATTGAGGATCTCTTGTGGCCATGGAACTTCGAGGAGCTGGCTTTGAATGGTGAAGCACCAGAGTAAAGCAGAGGTGACTGTTGGGAAGGCGACCATGAAGGCATCACCTTCAGTCTTCACCTCGTAACCACCAATGATTCGTAGTTGACGACGCATCACCTCATTGTGCATCTTGATGGCTGATCTCATCGCGATGGGGTACGTCTCCCAGAGCAACGTCGAGCTCTTGATATCAGTAAAACACAAGCTCACTTCACCGGTTGGCGCGTCCACTTCATTATCAAGACGGAGAAGTTTAGAATCACCAATGGCGTTGCCTTTGCGCTTGTTGACTTTTCGGCCAGGGAAGATGTTGTCGGGCGAGTCGACTGGATCGAATCCACTGAGAGCTGATCTGTACCGGGCTCCTTGTTTCTTCTTCATGTCCCCGACACCAAGAAGCATGACCATGATCTTGTTCGTTGCACCAAATGCGATGGCGAGATCACGGAGCTTCTGCGCAGCTCGCATCAAATCGTTTCGCTCAGACCGAGCAACATCGACAGCAAAATCCGGTGTAAGATATTCCCAAAGTTCTCGCGACGCGATAAGAATCATTTCATCAGTATCGCCGAGAGTGAGATGCAGGGTATGTGGATTAGCGACCACAGAGGGCGACATTTGGGCGTACCCAAATGCTCGGGAAACCTCGAGCACATCGTTGAGTTTTCCTTGTCGCGAGACGAAGCCTCCGGCCTCTCTTATCCTCTGCCGCTCGCCAGCTTCTGCAGGATCATGCTTCCGAGTAAGGATCTTGTATCCGCCTTCAGAGCGGATGAGGAGCGCCTGAGCATCACCAACATTCGAAATGTAGAGTTCCATCTCTTTCAGATACATGACCGTAGCGACACTGCCGGAGTTGAGATCATCATCCCCAAGTTCAGGGAGGGCACCGCGAGGGGGAGTTGGCGCTCCGACATGTTTGTCGAGGGCTTGGGTCGCGGCTAGAGCGATGTCCTTGTTGAGGCCTAAATACGTCCGTCGTAATGCATCCAAAGGACTCTCATTGGGAAGGTGTTTGAGCTTTTCAAGCTCCATCCCAAACCGAGTTTTGAAGTTATCATAGAGGAATTTGGCGATCTTGGAGCCACCGCCCGCAAGGGGTTGTGCATCGAATATGCCGAGAATCTGCTCGTCCTCTTTGCCCCGGAAGCGAGGTATGACCATGTCCATGGTGGAGATATGCTCATTACGACCCAAGCTATCAGCCATGCCATATGCCATCGTACCGACAGCCGAACCTGCCGTTCGGACTCTCCTGTCCTCGGACTGCTCAGGCACAGAAGGAACCATCATGGTGACATCCATCAGACCAAGCACCCTCAAATTGACGAGTGAGCTGAAATCTGTCAGATCTCGCCCTTCCCGCATGGCGGAGCCGCCATGTGTGGGCTTGATCTCTAATCGTTTATTGCCTGACAGATTGAGATATTTGAGGTTGTGGTTCCAATTCCAGTTCCAATCATACGGCCAGTTGGAGACGTTATACTTCAAGGAGTTGCTTGCGACATCGAGAATAGCGAGTTTTGTCACCTTTCCTAGCTCGGCGGGGAGAACCTGGAACTTGTTGCCGTTGATGTGGAGGACTTTCAGCGAGCTAACCTCTTCCAAGTCTTCGGCCGGCAAAGACGTCAGATCGTTTCCTGAGAGGTACAGCTCGGTGAGATTCTGCTGCCATCTTCTTATCGTGCGTGGAGGGATGTCGTAGATGGCGTTGTAGGAGAGATTGACGATCCGAAGCTCTGGTAGCAAACACAGCTCATCGAAAACATCGTCTGTGAGTTGGTTATCAGCGAGAAAGAGATGTCGCAAGGATCCCGCAAAAGTCGTCACCATCCTATTGGATAGACTCGAGTCCTTCCGCGACACTGGAGTGGCCGTGCCTTCAGTGTGCGCACGTGTTGATGACGGTTTCCGTGCGGTAGTGGCAGTACTCGCCGAACCGTATGAAGCCATGGAGCCATTCCTACTATTGCTCGCAGGCGACGTTCCGGAATTTAGGTAGCCAGATGATGCTTGACTTGGACGTCGATTTTGGAAGTCCTCAAGTTTGCCGAGCTCCTCATAGCTAGGGCTGGGACCCAAGCCAGGTGCCGACTGCGGTGTTGGCCCGTCCAAGTTGTAGCCATCTCCATTAACTGCGGCCGGTGGCGGGGCGTTGCTCGGCTTGGGGAACGCATCCAGAAGGTTTGACGAGACGTTCAAAGTCTCCAATCGGCGCGCGTACCATATCTCTGTGGGCAATCGGCTCAAGTTATTTTCCCGCACATCCAAGTACCGGAGCTCAGTGAGCCTGCCAATCTCAGATGGAAGCTCATCAAGAGAATTCCGAGCAACGCTGAGATGTTCAAGTCTGATGAGCTTTCCAACATTTGTAGAGATGGAGCTAAAGTGGTTCTTGTCGAGGATGAGTTTCGTGAGACCAGTAATTTTAGGAAACAGGTCCTCGGGCAAGTGCGACAGCTTCGCGGACGCAAGATTGAGCACGGACAAGGACGGGACAGACTGAGTCAATCCGAACCGAGTCACCGGATTGTGATTCATGTGCAACACCCGGATCTTCGGGAAGTGTCCTTCGAACGAGGAAATGGTGTTGTGACCGATCATCAGATACTCTAGCCGGGGAAGCTGAGACATGACGTCCATGCTGTCAAGCGCATTAAATCGAACGTCAATCTCTCTAAGATTGACAAGATTGCTGAGAGTTGGCGGGAAGCCGCCTGAAAGTCGGTTATTGGTGGCCCAGAGTCGCTCTAAGCAGGTGAGCTGGCCGATCTTTGGGAGACTAGAGACAGAGTTGAAGCTGATATCAAGATCCACAAGGGTCCGAACTTCGCACAAAAAGTCGGGAAACTCATTCAGCGAGTTGGAACTCAGGTTGAGGCTTCTCAGAGCGCGGTACTGGCCGAAATAAGTCGGAAGCCTTGTCAGTCTGTTGTTAGATAGACGGAGTCCCTGTAAACTTTGCAGTTTGTGCAATTGAGCGTCTTCGAGATCCTTGATGCGATTGTTCGATATATCGAGCATGGTTAGGCGGCTGGCAAGACTGAGACTAGCAGGTAATCGCCGCGCCTCGTTGCTTGTGTACTTGATTTCTCGAAGGTTCGTGCATGCCTGGATAAAGTCTCTCGGGACAGCGAGTGTTAAATTCCGGGACAGGTTGAGCGATATTATCTCGGTGGCCTTCTGATATAATGCGATGGGTATGGTGATGAGGTTTCGTCCCTGGAGGTCGATATGGCTGAACTTCTGCATTTTGCTGAAACCGGGATCCCGTTCTAGGCTTGCATACCCGCTCATCTTAGCTGGCAGGAATGTAAATCTGCAAAGGTAACTGTTGTCATCGCGCCCGATTTCATCAATGCGATCGTTGTCTGTGTACCCCGCTTGCTCCAAGAGTCGCTTTTGAATGAGCAACGGACGCTCTCTGGGGTCAAGTTGTATTGATGTGTCATGCTTCCGCATAACGAGATGGTAATTGTTCAACTCGTCTTGTAGCAAAGTCTTCTTCCCCAGGATTTGGATAATCTCGGCGACGGTGGTGTTCAGTTGAGCCGACAGAGTTGCAAACGTAGAGTCCACCCGGAAGACACGCACGCAATACATCTTGCTATCGGTTTGCTTCGGCACGAATTCGGGTTCGTCGAGTTCTGGTCGTTCGGGTTCTTCCCCCTGTGGCACAGCCCAGGAATCAGGAACAAGCCACTTTGCCTGGTCGTTTGGATCCACCTTCTTCTCGTCTGGCCCGAAAGCGGGGATCACTGGTTCACCGACGGGTGTTGGTATGGGCTGTTTGTGTGACGGTGCGATTATACCCTCCATGTGACTCAAGTCGGTGTCGAGACTGAACAGGGCGTCATTGTCCTCATTGCCCGCATGAGCGTCGTTGGGGTCTTTGCCCCGCGACTGTTCGGACAAGGGCATGTCACGCTGTCGGTCTCTCCGGAACGGTATTCGGCCATGCTCTTTCTTGCCGTCTTTGGCTGCCTTGTCCTTGGCGCCATCCATTACTTTCTTCTTTGGGCCAAAAGCAGCGGGGGAGGGTTCTGCTTGCGAATGTTTGGCGGGCTGAAGGGAAAGGGTTGAGGCTGGCAGGTCCCTCAGCGACTCGGCACCTGGCTTGTCTGTCTTGCCTTTGCCGGTCAAGCGACCGAACAGCGAACGCGGGCCTTTGGCAGTGCTGGGTGATCGTTGGGATTGCGAAGGCTCCCGTGTCATGCTACTGAACACGCTCGGGGTGGGGCTGGTGGAACGGGGCACAAGGTTGGCCTTGGAACTCAGTGCAGAACTCAAGGCGGACTGGTATGGCAGGTCGCGGTTGCTGACACTGAAGGCAGAGTCGCCTCGACTGGTAGCAGGCCGCAGCGGATGCGGCTGGCTGATCTCGGACCGGGCTTCGTTCTGCTTGCCCTCCTCTTTGCTTCGGTTGTAGCGGTGGCCAGGCAGCTTGAGCTTGTGATGCGAGCTTTTGCCTGACCTGATGGACTGCTGCTCAAGGGACGCTCGTCTGTTCTCCACCTGGGGTTGCTGGGAAGATGCCTCCTGCTGTCACGTGTTAGTTGGGCTCTTGCGGAAGGCGCATCTGGCGGTTAGTGGTGGGTGAAGAAGGCGCGGTTGTGACTAGATGTACGCTCAGACTCCACATGGACAGCACGACTGCACTCACCTTCTGGCTGATATCTTGAAATTCCCACGGAGTCACCTCTGACGAGGGTTGCGGAGTGCGCGGGCGCGACGCTACAGGCGAGCCGGGCCTGCTCTGGAAGCTGCTGCCGAGGGTGTTGCTGACCGAGTTGTTGACCGAGTTGTTGCGGTTGCGCGTCGAGCGCACCGACTGCGTGTCAGCCGCGTACGGCGTTGCGATGCTGGAGTCTGAGTTCTGGCGCGAGTCGGTGGGGAACTCTTCGCCAAACACATTCTGCAGACGCTTGTGGTAGCCGGCGGCGCCTCCCCTGCTGCTCGACTTGGAGCCGGAGCTGCTGATGGTGGTGGCACTGGCCGCGGACGGGCGTCGAGCGTCGTTGTACCCCATGATGTCGTCTCGCGCACTGCCCGGGCGTCCGAACTGGGGCGAGAGCTGGGCGATGTTCTCGTCGGAGTCATTGAAGAAGCTGCCCCAGACACTCGCGGCCATGCTCGCACCATTGGACCCCGCCGTGGCCCACGGCGGCGTTGGCGATGTGGCCGTCGGCGGGTTTCGCTGGATAGAGGGTATCCGGTGTCCCGACGTCTCCAGCACGGCCAGCTGCTTCCTGTAGTCCCTGAAGTCGTTCGAGTGGGAGCCGTCGTAGCTTGAGTTTTTGCGGGGCTTGTGGTTCGGGGGGTCTTTCGGCGGAGGAGCGGGCGGCAGGGTCCCGGGCGAGATCTCTGTCTCCTTTTCTATCCTGCATTATGGCGTTAGCTGACTCAAGGGCAGGCAACGGGAGCTTGTCGGGCAGTGTGAGACAGGCGGGCGCAGTGCACGCCGGCTTGCCCTGCACGTGGAGGGGAGCGATGCGGGCAGAAGGAACATTGTCTGGCGATCAGCACGCCGGAGCGTCTGCGACACCACCACACGGCGAGCAGCGCGCACCCGGCGCATTCGCTCGCGACGCACCTGTGCACAGAGCCGGCGCACGTGCTGCGTGCGTGCAGGCCAGCCGTCCCATGCGCGCCGCGACGAAAGCAAGCAGAGGCAGAAACAAGATGGAATAAAAATCAAGCAAGTCACGTACTGGAAGCTGTTGAGGTCCTTGTTGGTCTGCACCGACACGGGCGTGCCGCGACGCGGTTGATAAGGCCGGACGGTGTTGCTGGACGACTGCATGGACCGCCAGCTCGCGGAGCTCTCCGCAGACCCATGGCGGCCGACGCTCTCGTTCCGGGTCATTATTATTATTGTCACTTAGAATGCGCGCACGAAAGCACGGGTGGGGGGGCGTGTGGGCGGCGACGGGTAGCGGGATCGAGGACGACGAAGGCAAGGGCTGCGCTGCTGCCGCAAGACGCTCAAGACGGCTGCTTCATCGAGGCTGGCGCTGCACATGGGGCGGGGCGGGGCGGAGTGGTGGGACGCGGCAGGCAGCGAGGCGGCGAGGCAATGCGCAGACGCAGAGGACGGGGGACTGCGGGTGGCGAGACGGCGATAACGGTTGCGATGGTGTTGAAGAGGAGAGTCGTGACGGCTCCGGCTCCACCACTTCAGATGGGAGCGGATGCGCAGGGTGGCAGGCTCTCGGGCCTGATGTAGCCACTTGCGGCCGGGTCCCAAAAGCCACTCGGTAAGAAGGCTAGACTTGGATGCACGACAAAAGAAACACACCAGATTGTCTCTCCACGCGGCGTCACGGTTCGCTGGCCGGCCACTCGGCGCTTTTCTAGCGGGCGCCCAGCACACACTCGTCGTCGATGTGCACATCGGTGGCTCTGCGCGATCTCGCCATTATTATTCTTATTCACCCGCGCCGCCGTCCAGATAGGTATCGCAGGCCGTCGACGTGGTATATCCGGCCGTCGCCCACTAAGCCTAGCCAAATGGGTTTAGGGGCCTTTTGCCTGCCGTCGCAGTGCAGCACTGGCACATTCCCCGCCCGTAGCCACAGGTGGCGCATGCCTTTGAGGCTGCCCTGCTCCACAACAATCCCCATGCCATGCAGCATGTACGAAGAGTAGACATGCAAACAATAGACATACGACTGCATCACCGCCATCACTATCAAATAGATCCTCAAATAGATCCTCAAATAGATCCTCAAATATATCCTCAAATATATCCCTGCTCCACATGCCACGTGGTACCGAACGGCAGCAGGACAGCTCTGTCAAAATACGCATACAGAAGGTAGGTAATACATTCCATCCCCGAAATCCAACCCAGCCGGCAATCAGCCCAAGCGAACCCCTCGGAACATAACGTGCAGCGTCGGCGTACACGGCCGGGCTTGGCATGTCAGCCGGTGCCTGCCAACAGAACACTGAAAATAGAGAAAGCTGCAGAGCTCGCGATGTAAAATGCAGAGTGAAGGAAATACTACCTCAAGTGCCTGAACCTTGCCCAAGCACTCGCAGAATGTCCTGCAGGGTTGGATTTCCTGCCTGCTGAGTGTTGGCTTGCGGTGGGTTTGAGTTCGGGGCCAGGGCCGGGGCCGGAGCTTGCTGATACTGCTGATACGGGTACGGATGCTGGCTCTGGGGCTGTTGTGGCGGCTGCGGAGGGTGCTGCACTGCCTGTTGCTGCCCCTGAGCCTGCTGCGCATGGCTGATCGCTGCTGCGAGCTGGATCCACTGTGCCATATTCATCTGGGCCTGGGTCGCGCTCTGCCCTTGAGCTTGTTGTGGTTGTTGTGGATAGTAGGCAGGATTGGCATATGCCGTGGGTGCTGGTGCGGCGGACGGCGTAGGGGCATAGCTCGCAGGTGTGGGTGTTGCTGAGTATGAGTTCCAATCAGCACCGCTGTGCGTATTGTTGCTAGCATATGCATGTGTGTTCGCGGCCGCTGGTGGTTGGGATGAACGGTCGGGGGTTTCACGGCGATTGCGCTTTCGATTCTTGCCCTTGCCTCGAGGTGGAGAATGCTGAGGGTTCTGGTGACGTCCCTGGTTTTGCTGTGCTGGAGCCGGCGAGAAGGCTCCCCTGGGGCCCGGGCGATTATCCTGTGGAGGACCGCTTCTTTGTCGGTCTTGCTCCTGAAATCGCCCGTGTCTGTCGTCCTGGCCTCTGTGAGAACGATTGCCTCTGTCGCCCCGATTGTTGTTTCCACCTCGGTCGCCTCGTCCACGGCTGTTATAGCCTCCTCTGTCACCCCTACCGCCGTTATTATTCATGCCACCTCGGTCGAAACGGTCGCCTCGTCCACCGCCATTATGCATACCGCCTCTATCGGCCCCGCCTCGTCCACCGCCGCCCATGGCACCTCGACCCCGGAAGCCACGACCACGATCTACCCAACCACCTCGGCCTCGCATATTACCACGCCGAGTGTGACTACGATCCTCTATAGGAGCACCGGCACCTACAAGGTCCTCGAAGCGATCGGGCCTCGCGAGCGGTTTGTACATACCCAGGTCCTCATCGTCGTCATCGTCATCATACTTGAGAGGAGCACTCTGGTAGGTGGACGGACCAGTACTACCCTGAGAAGTCTTCACCTCGCCAGCGTAGGGCAACTCGGCATAGCCTGAGGGTTGAGCAGGCTGAGCATCGTCCAGGTCCGCCGCCTTGCGCTTGCGCTCCATTTTCTTCTCCTTGATTTGTCTCTTGTGCATCGCTTCTTCTTCGTCGTCGGAGAACTCCTGCTGGTTGGTCTCTTCGTCGTACTGCCCAGACGCATCGGTATGCTTCTCCGCACGCAGAGGCTCGGTGAAGACGTACTTGGAATGGTCGTTGACGTAATATACGGCAGTGCCTGGAGTCAGGCCTAGAGTTGTGATTTCGGCAGCGTCTGCGAAGCCGATCGAGTAACGGGGGTCTTGCACACGGCCAATCGTTTCAGAGATCTGCCCAATGACGGTGCGGTTCTCCAAGCAGACTGCCGAACCAGATTCCAGGACGTAGTAGTCGCCCGTGGTGGTAGCTTTGATCAGAATGAGATTGTCAACAATATTCTCGACCTTGCCGAGCGGTGTGACTTTCATGTCCTCGGTCACTGTGATGTCGGGTTTAGTGTACTGTTCATCGAGCTCGTTCTGGGTCTTGACCTTGGCCTTTTGGGCAGGTGCGTCTTCTTCAGGGTCTTCGGCCAGCATGCGCTTGATGGCTTCCTCCGGACTGAGCAGCTCGCCGTCCTCACTGGAGTCGTCGCTCGAGTCGGAGCTGGAGGAGTCGGAGTCGGAGTCGGACGCTTCAGAGTCCAGCTGCCACTCGGCCTGCTCGCTGTCCTTGTTCGCCTCGGCGGCCTGCAGAAACTCGCTCCTGCCCTCGTCTCCTTGTGTATTGCACGTGAGGTCGGAGGCAGTTGCATTGGTCTTGGCGGAAGGAGATCCTCGTGGCACGCTGGAGGGCACGCTCCCATTCGACAGAGGTGGCGCGGCAGCAGCAGAGGAATCATTTCCTTCTACGGGACGTAAGAACAGGGAGTGGCGGCTGGGTTGCAAAGGCTTACCGCGCAGTGACGCGCCTTTTGTGGCGTCTGTAGCAGCGGAAGCTGTAGGCGTCTTCTCCTCGCCCTTGTCGCCGTAGAAGGCTTCAGAGTCGGACAGCTCGCCGTCCTCGACATCCTCATTGGGAAGCGACGATGGGTCTGCGTGTGGCTGTGGCTGCGACTGCGACTGCGACTGCGACTGCGGCTGCGACTGCTGGGCGGAAGACTCGCTGAAGAAGCCAAGGCCAGGGATCAGAGACGATGCAGCGCTGGCCGGCGCTGCAGGGAGCGCCGAGGACGACGACAGCATCGCATCGGCCGTCGCGTCCGCTACATTGCTCGTATGAGAAGGCCCGTAGAAGTCGTCGTCGAAGTCATCGACGGGCGAGCCGGGTGCGTCGATGCTGCGCGGCTCCAAATCGTGGCCAGAAGCGTGTGCCTCTCCTTCCAGCCGTGCCCGCTTAGCAGGCGGCTCAGACATGTTCGCGTAGACTATGTTCTCTGCCTGTAGCTTTAACGCGATACAATGCTTGTGATAAAAGTATCTTGGTACTGCTTCGTTCTGCTGGCAGTGGATGTTGGGCGACACGGACAGGGGAGGTTGCGAGCTTTTCTACCTTCTACGAAAGACGGGCGCGCACGGTCCAGCCACTAAGCGCCGAGGCGCGTTCAGCCTTATGCCTCTTGGCGGCTCGCAGATCATGACGGCCGCTGGAGTGTCTTCCGCGCGCGTCTTTCCTGCATCGAAAAAAGACGCCGTTGTTTGCAGTTTGATTGCTGACATGGAATTCACTTGAGCACAATTCCCGCGAGCTGTTGCCTGTCTTTGCCTGTTTTTGCCCGTCTCTGCCTCTCTTCGCCCGTCTGTTTCATGGTCCACGTGTAGATATTATTCGTCAATTGCAATCCCGCCATGCCTCCAAAACCGGGTACCAAAGTTCCCTCAACGGGACGGACGCCAGTGTAGGATCTCTCTAGGTCCCTCGATTGCATACGGGAGATCGCCGCTGATATCGTGACAGGAAGACCCCCGTTCGTCGGTCGGATGGCACCAGAGTCGAGCCTATTATTGCCTTCTACATCTTCTTCGCCGCGAACATCCTCGCCGCCATATTCTCGCCCATCCAAGACTGCGACGAAGTCTTCAACTACTGGGAGCCCACCCATTACCTCAATCATGGTTCTGGCCTTCAGACGTGGGAGTACTCCCCTGAATACGCCATCAGGAGCTGGGCATACACGGGCATACATGCGTTGATAATCGGCCTGGGCCGCCTCGTTTCGCTCGGTCGAAGTAGGCTTTTCGAATTCTACTTCCTCCGGATTGCGCTGGGATTTATTTGCGCCCTCTGCGAGACGCGCCTCTACGCCACCATCGCAAGGACGATCAACTGGCGTGCCGGTCTCTTCTTCATCATGATCATGATATTCAGTCCCGGCATGTACCACGCTTCCATAGCATACCTACCGTCCAGCTTCGCCATGAATATGGCCATGCTCGGCTTCTCGGCCTTCATGGACTGGCGAGGCGGCATCAAGACCGCGCAAGGCATCATGTGGTTTGCGATTGGAAGCCTCCTCGGATGGCCGTTCGCCGGCGCTCTGCTCCTTCCCTTCGCTGCCGAAGAAGCTCTCATGGCATATGTCAGTGGGGATATTTTTGAGGCTTGTTGGAGGTTTTTGGATGGTACAGTGAGATCACTTGTTATCATGGTACAAGAGCCGACTCCAATGCCCGACTTCTTCGCTAATTCATTCTATAGGGTCTACAGATGGCTGTCGACACTTTCTTCTACAAAACTATTGTATGCGTCCCCCTAAACATCGTGCTTTACAATGTTTTCAGCGGCGGAAGCAGAGGTCCGAACATTTATGGCACCGAGCCATGGCATTTCTACATCCGCAACCTGAACCTCAACTTCAACATCTGGTTCTGGTTGGCCGCAGTTTCCCTGCCGCTAGTCTTGATACAACATGTTTTCGTCGAAAAAGTTGTAACAAGGCAAACATTACTTCGCAGCCTAGTATTCATCAGTCCGTTCTATCTTTGGCTCGGCATCTTCACGGTGCAGCCGCATAAGGAAGAACGCTTCATGTACCCAGCATACCCAGCCTTAGCTCTCAATGCAGCGATGTCGCTGCACATTCTGCTTGCGAATTTTGGCAGTGCTGAGCCTGGGACACTGCGCAGCAAAATTCCCCCCAAATTGAAGCTTGCCGTCGTATGTCTTTTTGTCATGGGAAGTATCGACTTGGGCGCTCTCCGCATCATTGGTGTCATGACAGCTTACTCTGCTCCACTGAGCGTGTACAAGCCTCTACAGCAGAAAGGAGTCGCACAACCAGGAGACAATATATGCCTCGGAAAAGAATGGTACCGCTTCCCGTCTTCGTACCTCTTGCCAGCCAGGAGCCGTGCCAAGTTCATTAAAAGCGAGTTCTCCGGACTTCTTCCCGGTGCCTTCAGCGAAGCACACGAGGCTTTCGGCTTTTTCCCCGGCACGTATCTGGTACCTTCCGGTATGAACGACGAGAATAAAGAGGACCCAGCCAAATACGTACGATTAGCCTCACGCAAACCATACTCTAGATAGGTTACTGATAAGATCATAGACGGATATCAAGCATTGCCAATTCCTGATCGACTCCAACGCTCCTAGTGTTGCGTCTACATCGCTCGAGCCAAACTACATCGCCGATACAGAGAACTGGGAGAAGCTATCATGTGTGCCCTTTATGGACGCGAGTCATACATCAGCATTGGGCCGCATACTCTGGGTTCCGGATTGGCCTATCATTCCAACGCGATTTAGGCGTGTATGGGGTGAGTATTGTCTTCTACGCAGGAAAACATGAGGATTGAAAACGCAAGACGCTCGTCTGGTTGCTCTATTCACAGCACCATACAGCGAAGGTTTGCGCGTCGGTAGAATGCTGCAAAAAATGAAGAAGGTACTACGCGGGACGGGTAACGCACAACAGCACCTTCGCATCAACAGGGTAAATAGCTAGTCTATGCAGTCAGTCCTGAATAGGCAGACGCTTGTGTAATACTAGTCTCGAATACTAGTCTCGAATAGGTATTTCCATCCTGATAACGGTACTTGACACCACTGGTTCGCGAGCTCAACCTTACCCCACCCCACATTTGGCCGAGTGTCCTCACTTCGCACCCGCAGCTGTTATCGCGCATTATTACTTTCCATGCATTTGACGTATGAAGATACAGAAACAAGATTAGCTTGCCCCGTCGTTTATGATTGCTGTCTTCAGCCTTTGTACACGTCTTCCTTTGCTACTGAGGTATATCTTCGACAACGACTCGGCTATCCACCATCATACATTGTATATAGACTTTGACATGTGGTGCGATATGATTCCAACAGCGACTTAGATTTGTTTCGTTTTTCAATATCATCTCCGTGCTCTTCTTTGACTTCAATATGACGCTCCGACCCCGCATCCAGCACGATATCGAGCAGGTGCAACATTGGGTGGACAAAAATTGGCATACCATACACACCAATCTCGACGTGAAACTCCAAAATGCCAGAATCAATGCACAGGATATGGACTTGAGTCCCAAGCACATGCTCTACGGCATTTTATTCATGTTCACGTTAGTATGGACAACCTCAAAGCTCGCCCATCGACTCCTTGGCCGCAAGCATACACTCTCCCGCCCAAGCACGCCGGATATCGAAAAGGAAAAAGGGAACAAAAAATCGTTCAAAGCACCAGCTCGTGAACCAGGCAGTAAACCACCCCATAGTCCCATTCTCCCCCAAACTATTACTGACGCAATTATAGTATGGATACCCTCCCCCTTCACCCGACCCCCCGCATCCCCTTACCCGAACTGGTCCCTCCAAACTACCAAACCGCTCCCCTACCGCCCTTTCCGCCACGGCCCAAAATACAACATAACAATGGGCCTCCGCACCATGCATTGGGATGAGTGGATCGAGCTCGATACCTCGTATCTCACCTACCACGCACTCAAAGCGCAGCGCATAGCCGAACGAGGGGCAAAATGCAGTCGCACGGCGCCCGAAGCGTATGGCGGCGCAATCGAGCTGTTAGAGGAGTTGTGCGGGTACCTACCCGAACGGTATCCGAGTCTGTACTGCAAGACAGATGTGGGCATGGATAATCTGGTGACGGGGGAACGGTTCGATGTGTGCGAGAGGCCGTTGAGGGAGGATCCGATGCAGATGTGTGCGAGGCTCGTGCAAGACGATGTTGCTATTATGTTCGAGAGGGAGGATGGCCAGTACTATTTGCTCGCGGGCTCGATACTGCTTGCGGGGTTTTGGAGGCTGGAGGATAAGTTCGGTATGCCGTTGTCGCTCATCCACACCTCGGGCGATGTCCCGGGCTTCAAGGGGAAGTTGGAGAAGGGAATGATGAATTTCTTCAAGAGGGTGCAGCCTGAGAGCCCCGTGTTGCGGAATAATTACTTCATTCAGGTCGATGATAAGTTGGCCTGGAGTGAGAGTATAGGAAGTGAGGATGCTGAGGGCATTGGCTGGTTCACTGCGGAGAAGAATAAGGCGATCGAGCATCATTATTTTCGCAGTGAGAGGCAGAGTCTGCGTCGTCTGCCGCGGTCGGGAGGCGTCGTGTTTACGATACGAACGTACTTCCATCCTATTACTGAGATTTGTAAGGAGCCGTATGTGCCGGGACGGTTAGCAAGCGCTATACGCAGTTGGGGCGATGATGTGAGTAAGTACAAAGGCAAGGAGCGGTACCAGGACGTGCTGCTCGAGTATCTGGACCAGAAGCATGAAGAGCAGGTTACGAATGGTCTGGACTTGTCGAAAGAGGATGACGTGACGTATCCATATTAAGGAGAGGGGGTACATTTTGATGCTGCCTTTGGGCGCAGCCTACAGTCTTGTGATATGGAATGTGATGGTGTCAAGTCTCCTCCGGCAAGACTGCTCCTTTGGCATCTTCCTGCTTCGTTATTGCTGCGGATGCCGGAAACACCATTCAAGGCAAGAGCATGAACGGGCAAGGTGACTCGGCTCAGTGGAATGTCATGCAGTAGCTCGCCAGACTTCAGGTGTTGAAGCCCGAGGCCCATGCAGAAACAAGAAAGACGGTTGAAACACGATCCTGCACGGCAGAGCAAAGGCGTGACCTGGCACCTTGCGAAACTTTGACGTCGCGCAACACATTGCTTTTGGTCCCCCCCCTGTAGCGATCTGATTCATGGACTGGCTGGTGGCCAGTCGGCAATTTCTTTTTTTCGCCAGCATCGCTGCGTAACCCCGGACCTCCTCTTTATTGATAAATGACGACTTATTAAGGGAAAAGGAGGGCTGGTGGCGGGCATGTGGGAGTGAGGCCGAGGCTTAGCTAATGTGATCTTGGGGAAATTGGCATTAGTGGAGGACATGGCGTTCCGCAAAGGCCGTGGACGTTCAGTGCGCAGATGGGCAGATGAGACTGCAAGCCTGCAACTAGATAGTAGAGCACAGCATAATCGAGGTAGGTAACAGGCTGGCTGGCCAATCCCCGAGTCCGCTAGTCCCTTGTTCCCGGCTCGGCTGGCGTCAATCGGTGGGATGTGGAGGTCCCGTGACGCAGCGAGGGTAAAGTCATGTTCGCATGCATTGACCGGGGCCGCCGTTGCTTTAGGTGCGTTTATGCCTGTTTATCGGCTCGGCGCTCACGCCTCTGTGCCCAAACCAGGCCGCTAACTGGCTCGTCCTGCTGGATTGCGTCGTGCTCTGCCCAGGTCTCCTAGGTCTCCTAGGTCTCCTAGAGCAGGGCGCTGGCTGAAGGAAGGGACTGGCTTGCTTGACTACCACCGCATCCCTCTCTCCCTTTGCCAGTCCTGTATTAACAACAATGACTGCATCCCGCCCATCTCATCCGGTCCTGTCCCGACAATGAAGCACTACTAATTCTCCGATATTCATCTCTGCCCATAGGTATTCTGCGCGCCGGAGGATGGAAGGGGCAGGATGGCCTTGCCTGTGCTGCAGACAAAAGCCTTGGCCTCCCCAGCCTTTGGTTCCGATCTAATAAATCAGAGAGAGGTGCTCGTCGCGGCAAGAAAAGCGCAGGCCGCAAAGAAACGAGCCGCCGAGGACGGTCGAACGCCCGCAGCCCGCCGCCCGTCGCTGCGACGAGTGAAGGACTCCCGGGAACAGCTGCGAAGCACGCGCGCGCGGGGCCAGAGCAACGCGACAGTCGAGTCGTCGTCGTCGACGAGCAACACCGGCGGGCACTCGTTCACCGTCGCAAACATCAACAACGGCATCATCTATCTCAGGTACGTGTGCGGGATGCTGCGCCCTTTTATGTCGGGCGCGGGGTGCCATTATTGTCAGGCGGGGGCTGGGCGAAGGAGGATGGAGCAAGAGTAGTAGTAGGAGGAGGCCTCGGTGGGAAGGAGCCACCGTCTCATGTATTGTGGGAGGTTGGGGCGTCTCGAGGTTGGGGGAGGGAATGATGTGCACGCCGCGCGAAGAGAGACGTCACATGATTCTGCCGTTTTGCGATGTTATATGTACTGTTGCGACGAGCTTTGCGCTGACCATCGTCAGGCCAGTTGTGCGCCCTGGGAACCAACGCGGCCGCCCGTCCGACCCCTTCGCCTACCCGCAGACGCCGCCAGACAGCGCGTCGCCCGGATCCAAAGTGCGCGCCCAGCATCTGTCGACACCGAGTAATGAGTGGGAGCAGAGCCTCTATGGATCCCGAACGCACACCCGCAACGAGTTCGCGCCATCGCCAGCAGACGTGAAATCGGGGAGCTACCTCGCATCGTCGCCGCGACCCTCTGCACATCTCCGCTCGCGCTCGTACTCCTCCGTTGACGACCACTCCGTGATTTCGCAGAGCAACGAGCCCGGCACGTTCAAGGTCGTGATTGAGCGATCGCCGTTTGGCCGTCCAAAAACCGCTGACACTGGCGCCTTCCCCGTCCTGGAAGTCCCCATTCCCCACTATCGCTTGGGCGAACCACGGTTCAGCGCTCGAGGGACTGCTATTTTGAGGAGCTCGCTGTACACAAGCGCTGCAGGATCCGACGACTGCAGGACGTCGTTGCTGACTCCGCATCATACCGCCAATTCATTCCTGTCGTCTGGCCCACGTTCAAACCTGTGTTCCCCCATCCCGCCCTCTCTCCGCAACACAATGGACCGCCCGACGCGGCACACCTCCACCGAGCCCTCCTCCGCCCGAGTATCCAAGCTTCCCATTGGTCCCCAAATCTACGACGCTCTGACCACGAACCCGGACGACAGCGCTATTGTGCGCTTTTCACCGACCGGCGACATCCTGGCAGCTACGCCGTCCCGATTAATTGCCCACATCACCTCGCCCAACTTCTTGAACTACGAGCTGCTCTCCGACTTCTTCCTCACCTTCCGCTCTTTTCTCTCGACCCGAGATCTGGTGGCCTATCTGATCGCACGTTTGAAATGGGCGGTGAACCGCCAGGACGACTTTGGCCGAATCGTGCGCGTACGGACCTTTGTAGCCCTCCGACACTGGATCTTGAACTACTTTGTCGACGATTTTGTGCCAGCCCACCGCTTGCGCGTGTATTTCTGTGAGCTGGTGAACGGCCTGCATCAAACCTTGAGAGCGCGCGAAGATGCAGGCGGCGGCGACATCAAGATTGTGGGCGAGTTGAAAAAGTGCTGGAGACGAACATGTGCCTTGTACTGGGAGAGTGGGGACGTCTTCGGCCAGGATGCAGCAGACGAGCTGCTTCTACCCGGCGGCAAAGTACAGTCGCAGATCTCCATCGACGAGCCAGTGTCGGTTCCACCAGCGCCATCCACTCCGCCTCGACAGACCGGTCGTGCTGTCAAAGCGGAGGCAGCCGCGCCGAATCCGAGTGATCAGTTCGCTGGCAAACACATGGAGTGGGCGCAAAGATCTCGGCATACCCCACAGAATTCGCACAGTTCACCATATATTCCAGAGGATGGCGCTCCAGTACCTCTATCGCCTAAAAGCGAACGGAGTGTACAAGCTATGTCCTGTTCAATCCCAATGCGCGGTTTGATCAGGCCAGAGCCAGCGAATGATATGCCGCTATATCCTCATCCCGTACCTCACCCGGTGCCTGTCGGCCCTTCTCGATTTGCGCCAAGTCTGCAACATTCCACCCCCGTCAAAAAGACTGGCCGACCCTCCTCTCACGGACATAAACGTAGTGGAAGCTTCTCTGACGCCTTGAGAGACGACAGAGCACCGTTGTCGCTACCGAAAAGTGTGCCTGTCAACATCGCACTCTCTGCCATCTCCAAGATGCCAGGAACTCTTGTCCGTGGGGGCCTTTTCCAACCCGGTTCACCTTATGTGGGAGTGAAGAATAGTGAATTGCGCCACATGCGATCACATCTTGAGCTCGCATCCTGTGAGCCATCTACCAGTGATCTCCATCTCAGAAGTGGACATGCGAACAACACAGGAATGCGAAAGGTCTTTGGAAGTGTGCGTCGTGCGCTGAGCAGTAAACAGCCTTCTGTTTCGGCTCCTCAATTGCAAGGTCTAGGACAACAACATAACGTGGCTTCAATGACACAGCTGTCTAATCCAGGCACTGTATCGTCTATTTCTGGCGGTGTCCGTAAGCGTCGGAACACTAGGTCTCGCTCACAAATCCGGATCGATGCTCTAGCTTCCGTGGTCTCCGAGAGCTTCAAAGACGCAGTCATGGAGCAGATGAAAACCGACCAGCACAGAAATACTGTTCCAAGTCTGCCCAGTCTAGGCGCGTTCGAGTTCAACTTTGACAAGGAAAAGGCTAAAAGTAACAAAGAGCCAACGCCTCACGCGCACAAGAGCGAAGATGCTCGGTTACAGAGTGGTATCACTAGTGGGAGCAAATCTATACTCATCATGGACGACACATCTGCTCCGCCTCTCCCATTGATGTCGGGAGCCCTACCCAGCCCGGAAAAAGAGGAGGTCCCGATGGTGATGAGCAAGTCCATCTCCATCCAACGCAATGCCTCCATTGATACACAAATTCTGGACAAAAGGTTACTGTCAACTCGTCATTCTGAAGTGATCAACAGTTCAAGACGCGCATCTTCCTTGGACCCGCGACCACCAGCGCGCTGCTCACTTCAACCGTCATTTACTCCACAGAGACGATCGGTGTCTGAAGGTCGAGAATGCATGCATTCATTCCGGCCTCGGGGTTCAACAAAGAGGACGATGTCACGTCCAGCATCTTTACGAAGGTATTCGTCTTACCACAGCGGCCTCAGTCGATCGCGTGATGCTCCCAGTATAGCGACATTTCAGACCATGTCATCAGACAACGATCCCTTCTTCTTTGATAAGAAACCGGCTGATGCTACTCCCGGACCTGCCCGCCAGCTTCGTCGGCGTCCAGGCGGCGATCTCCGCGCAGCAGACAATGTGCACGACCTGGAACAGCCTCAGCGCCCTCACTCAACTGGGACTGTCTCAAACCAGACGCATTCGATCGCCAATTCTGTCATCTTACGCTCTGATCGTTACATACAGCCCACAGCAGAAGGTGGCCCTGGGAGCGGGAAGTCGAAGAAGGCTGTTTCTCTGGTAGCCACACATTCCTCTCAGCCTATTCTGAGAGCTTCGTTCGAAGTCGAAGTAGCAAAACTAGCTGCTCTTCCAGACGACTATGAGGACGATGGCGGAATAGAGTCTGCTTTGATGAAGCTTGAGGGTCGGTATGAGAAAAGGTCACCCGACCTATCAAAGTCTCCAGGACAAACACCTCACGTCAGCATCGGCCCTGATGTCTATCGACCTCTCGGCGCCCCTGCGGAATCCTCCAATCCATCTTACGTCTCGTCCGAGGTTCGCTCATCGCAAACACAAAGCTACGCTAAAGGTGACGATGTGTTCCACAGGCCTCTCGCTCCGCCTGAAGCTGAAGGGCAGGGCATGTATCGACTCTCAGGAGAAGCGTTCAATGGCCAGGTTCCTGCTCACTCGACCACCGAGTCGGACGATTCGTACTCATCAATCCCACTCCTTGACCGTGGTCTTAGTGTATTCACTGAGACTCAACGAGCGAGGACAATGGAGACGATGCGCTCTTCCGCCAAACCTGCACCACTGAAGATGGGACCTGTACAGCCCAAGAACCAAAGGGCATCTGCTAGTTCTTCTATCGATTATGTAATCGAAACAGAAAGCATGAAGAGGATTCCCAGGGACGGTACGCTCCCGGCACGTTACGAGTCTTCTCTACTCAGTGACGATTCCATCAGCGATATGGGGTCTTCAAGAGGCGCCAGGTCAGAGGGTACAAGCCACGGCGTTCGAAGTTTCTATGAGGATGAACCAGCGACCGACACCGAGAAAGAATTCATGCCCACGCATCCGATGCGTCATCCGCCAACACCACCTCTCACAGCCCATCGAGTCAATGATCCATTGCCTCCCGTCGATACGACCGTCTTAGATGGAGGACTACCGACTCCAGGGCTCACCCCGACCTCACGCCTCACCAACAAACCTTTTGGCCATACACGCCCACCATCCGAGCCAGCCATCGAGCTACGGAATTTGAAGAAGAACGCTATTTCTACGCCTGCGCATCTTCCCTTCATCCTTGCCTACGACTCCGAATTGCTAGCGCAGCAATTTACCATTGTCGAGAAGGATGCACTCGATGAGATCGATTGGAGAGAGCTGATCGAGCTCCGCTGGAAACAGTCGTCACCGCAGATCCGCGACTGGGTGCAGTACCTCCGAACACAAGAAGCACGAGGTGTCGACGTGGTCATCGCTCGATTCAACCTCGTTGTCAAATGGGCAGTCTCCCAATGCATTCTTACCGAAAACATCGAAGAGCGCGCAAGATGCATAATCAAGCTCATCCACATCGCATCACACGCCCGTCGACTGCGTAACTACGCTACCATGTACCAGCTCACCATCGCTCTCCTCTCAAACGATGTTTCAAGACTAAGGAAGACATGGTCGCTCGTACCCTCTATGGAAACGAACACTATGCGCGAACTCGAAGCTCTTGTCCAGCCGCTCCGTAATTTCCACAACCTGCGTGTGGAAATGGAGACGGCCACTGGCGAGGAGGGCTGCATCCCTTTCATCGGCATCTATACGCGCGACCTCATCTACAACTCACAAAAGACTGCCTTCCTCGATGCACCACCCGTCGACGGCGAACGCCTCGTGAATTTCGAGCGCCACCAGAGCGCCGCCACTATCGTCAAATCTCTCCTCCGCCTCCTAGAAGCTTCTTCTAGGTATAACTTCCAAGCTGAACCCAGCGTCATCAGCAAGTGCCTTTGGCTGGCTGCGCTGAGCGACGAGGACATCACGCAGAGAAGTCGAAACTATGAATAAGCATTCATACTCTCATACCTATACCCATGTCTGCAGGCGCTTTTCTTCGAGCCATGTATCCTGCTATACACTGAGCATCTACTGCTTTCTCCTTACACTGTTCGTTACCTATTCATCTCTGTTGTTACTATCCCCAGCGTTTCTGATCGCTTTTGAACTTGTTTTTGCCCTTCCTTCTCGTTTCCTAGCGTCCACAGCAGCACTGTTTACCCGATACGATTTTACGACCCCTTCTGTTTCATATGCTCCATGTTTCCTTTTCTTTATGTTGCACTTGTTGTTGTTATCATCATTCTTCATTGCGATTCCCCGGCTCCTTGGCCACATATATAGTCTTACATGTTTCCATAGACCTAATGGCTCACGCTAGAAGGAAGGTACCTTTTGACACACACTCGTTTTTTTTTTATCTTTCCGTATTTCATAGAGTAGGGGAAATGGAAGATGGGACAAGGAATAAGGTAGATGGTATCTATCGGTGGTCGGGGAATGGTGCCAACGTTCGTCAAACAACGTATGTTTTCAAGAAATATACAAAGGTGCCCCAAGGGCCGTCGTCTCACATATTCACACTTGCTCCCTCGTATCTTCCCAAGCCTTGGAGAACACATCCTTTTCCCCTGATGCGCTGTCTCGCCATCCCCACGCTACGCAGTAATGCCTCAGCAACAACTCCAGTTCCTCGAGCTCATCGAGCATCTCCAACGACGCCACCCTCTCTTTCTCTTCCTCGCTCACCCAGTTTCGCCATATGAATCTTGTGTCTGCTCCCTTGTACCCGTCGATGAACCCGCATTGCTTTAATCGCATGCGCTGGTCGCCGAGCTCAGGGTAGGCCGTCAGGGTAGGAAGAACGATGTTTCGGGTTGAGAGATTGGATATCATGGTCCGGCCGAAAGCGTCATGGGGCAGGATAGGTTCGTAGAGGATTAGAGAGGCAGGCGTTGTTGGGGAGAGATAGTGGGTGAGGAAGGTTTTGAGAATCGATGAGACGGTTGATGCTTGTAGGTAGATCAAGCACATCTCCGAGAGTATCAGCGTCGATACCGAGGGATCGAGGTTTGGTAAGTTTGGTGGCGGTGTGTCGGACGAAGATGCTGCTAGAGATCGTAGGTCGAGGGGGTGGATGTTGTAGATTGGTGAGTGGTAGGAATCGGATTGTGGTGATAGAGGGTGTGTATTGGTTGGCAGTTTTTGGTGGAGCTGAGAGTGTTTTCGTATCGAGTGGAGCTTTGCTGTCGTGTTTGATGAGAAGTCAAGCTCGTGGTATATGAGCTGCGCATTTGGGTACTTGTCTTTGAGGCGAAAGAAGCGTGTGTCGGTGCCGGCACCGAGAGAGATGACTTGCTTGGGAGAGGTAGGAGAGGTGGTGAGGAAGCGGTCGACAAGATTATCAATTGCGGAAGTGCGAACGTAAGTCCCTCTATTCAGGAGAGGTAGTCTTCTTGTCGAAGCCTGGGTAGCAAACAGTTCCGCATACGGGTCGTCCAGATATCCAAGCTCTACGCAGCTCACCCTGCTGCCCGCAGCATCTTGATCGGTCCCACGCACGGCAGAATCTCTAACCGCTTCCTTCTCTTCGTGCGAAGTTCCGAATCCTCCTCTTCCCCCTCCCCTCCCCCTCAACCCCCCGCCTCTTCTAGGGCCCAACAGCGTCCTCAGATCGGGAATTTCTTTGGCAGCCATGTCGCGATAGAGTCGCTGCGTAGTTGTGAGCTTTGGTGGGGCGTGACCGCGGGGTGCCATGCTAGGCCGTTTGTAGCACTAGCGCCATCTACGCGCCAAGACCGACCTTGGAAGCTGCGCGCCCGAGTCTTCGAACATTTTCTTTGAGCGGCCTCAAGCACTTTGTCCTGCCCTCTTTCTCTGCCGCCCCACACACCATCTCTATCAGTCACCCACGCGACATTCACCATGGCGGACGAAAGGGAAAACTACAGCCCGAACCTCATTCGCATGTGGCGCGCCTTTCGCACCACGAAAGAAATGTGCAGGGACCGAGTTCGTGGACCTTGAGGCGCATGCGCGACATGGAGCTGACTTGTGCAAAGGGATACGAGATGCTAGAGGAAGATTACCAGATCTCCCTCTCTGCGTTCGCTGCCAAGTGCGGCCGTCAAGATGGAGAGGTGGAGTACGTCTACCGCCCTCGCAACGTCCCGACTGTACCAAGCTGACGCTGTCCATCTGTAGCCGCTCCCAGATGAACTTCTCCTGTCTGCCCTCCGCTGAGATGGCTAAGAAGTACACGGCGCCCCCGACCGCAAAGAACCCCGACCCCCAACCCGACATTGGCAAGATCTGGGTCGAGTTCAACGGTGACGAGAACGTCGGGCTCAAGCAGCTACGTGACTACATGGCGCATCTTGTCGATGGCCAGTACTACAGCGGCGTCATGGTGACTATGAAGCCCATGACCGGCATGGCATTGCGGTTGTTGCGCGGCGCCGCGGGTATCGCCGAGGGTCCGAAGGGCGGCGTGGAAGTCTTTGTGGAGCAGGATCTGCTGGTCAACATCACCAAGCACGAGCTAGTCCCGACACACGTACTTCTCAGCAAGGAGGAGAAGGATCACTTGTTGAAGAGGTATCGCTTGAAAGAGACGCAGCTGCCCAGGATCCAGGTCACGGATCCTGTCGCGAAGTACTATGGCCTTAGGCGCGGTCAGGTTGTCAAAATCATAAGACACTCGGAGACGGCAGGGAGGTACGCTAGTTATCGCTGGGCTATATGAGGCCCTGTGGAACTGAGACCTCAGGGGGGCGAATTTGAAGCATCATTTGCGAGGCGTTTGGCGAACAGGATTCCGAGATCAGAGTCACAGGCATCTTTGAAGAACAAGGAAACGGCGTCTGAATTGGACAGCTTTTTTAAAGACCAGCATGCGTACATCAAGGCGCGTCCGCTTTCCACAATACCACATTAATCATCTGAACCAGCATACGTCTTGTCGCTTTACTAACAAACGTTCAAACAGAAGCGCCCTTTGCACCGATAGCCTGCAGAATACCAATGAGACCCAAGACAGAACCGGTAGTCTTGTCGCCAGTGCGGAAATAATGCTGACCAGCACCAAACAGCAATGAGACGAGTATTCCAGCCATGCTCTTATCGGCGAGATCAACTAGGCCGGTCTGGCTCCACTTGTAGTTCAAAAGGCCTGGAGTATTGTGATCAGAACTTGCATTTCACATCTCGTGCGTTCAACTTACCGACAATGGCAAAGAAGGCGGAGCCTTCGTACCAGCCTATTTTGACCGCAGCTTTCAGCTTAGTGGGTAGCGTGTTTACAGATGGGTGCTTGAAGTTATCGAGGCCCATTGACTACAACGTTGATCAGCGGATATGTCAACAGATCCGCGCGGTACCGCATAGTCTCTTGCAACTGGTCTCGACTAGGCCCAGAGGAGTTTGGATTCCGTTTATCTGAGGGCCTATCGGATGGCCAGGATTGAGCCAT
>MU006785.1:1098026-1172084 GCA_010093635.1 Massarina eburnea CBS 473.64
ATGGCTCAATCCTGGCCATCCGATAGGCCCTCAGATAAACGGAATCCAAACTCCTCTGGGCCTAGTCGAGACCAGTTGCAAGAGACTATGCGGTAGCTTTACCGTGTGTCCAAGGCTGAGAACACCATGCGCTACGGCCGTAGCCAAGAGAAGTGGGTGCTTTGCTGATGCCATTATTGAACCGGTGATATCGAACAGCTGTTTTTACGCGAGATATAGACTTGGGATTGTCGCAATGAAACACCTCGGATAGTCCTTCGACTTCTTAATAGACGGAGTAGGCTGCGCCGCTGCGAACACCGGACTTCATTGTCTCTTCAGCGTGAGATGCCGAGGTAGCTATATTAGGGTTAGTTATTACTTAGCGCGATGAAGTCTTGGCGTGGAAGATCTCTCGGTCCGCTAAAATTTCTATCAACTTTTCTGCAACAACGACGACTGTGTCGCCAATACCTTTGGAAACTTCGAACAAGATGGCAGTCGACAACTCCCTCGAGTCGCTTCTCAGCACACTCACGACTTCTATCCAATCCGCCACGGAGGCTTTACCCAAGGACGAAATTCTTCCCCCGAAAGAAGGCATTTCGCTATTTGACGTCAAGAACGAACTTCTGCTTTCGTATCTGCAGAATCTTGCTTTTCTCATTCTACTGAAGCTCCGAGCGCGATCTGGGAAAGCGGAGGATGCGAACAGTGCATTGAGCCCTCAAGATGAAGTCGTCAAGAAATTAGTCGAACTCCGAGTCTACCTTGAGAAAGGCGTACGGCCACTAGAGAACCGCCTAAAGTACCAAATCGACAAAATTGTCCGAACCGCCGATGATGCGGCAAGAAAGAGTACGCAACAGGCCAAGAACCCGACTGTTCGGAAAGAGAAGGCAAAGGCTGGATCAGGTTCCGATGACAGCGATGCGGATTCAGATGGCACGGACCAGAGCGAAGAGGACGTGGATGAAATGACATACGGACCCAATGCACAGAAGTTCAACCGTAACAAGGATACCTCCAAGGACCAGAAGTCCTCGGCTACTGCTTCGAAAGACGGCATCTACCGCCCACCTAAGATCACTCCTGTATCTATGCCTACCACGGAAGGTCGCGAGGAGCGACAAGCGCGCCGCCCCAACAAATCCGCAACCCTGGATGAATTCGTCGCGAGCGAAATGTCTACCGCACCCATTGCACAGCCTAGTATCGGAAGCACGATTGTCGAAGGCGGGCGCCGCATGAAGTCTGAAAAGGAAAGGAGGGAAGAGACGGAGAGGAGGGATTACGAAGAGGCGAACTTCACGCGTTTGCCGGGCTTGACTAAAAAGGAGAAAGCGAAGAAGGGAGGGAGGCGACAGGGAGGATTTGGTGGCGAGGAGTGGAGGGGTATTGGTGCTGGCTTGGATCGTATTGAGAGGTTGACGCAGAAGAAGGGTGGGAATTTGGGGAGTTTGGGGAAGAGCAGGAAGAGACCGACGGAGGATGGGCCGAGGGGTGGTGGGTCGGCGATTGGCGGCGCATTTGAGAAGCGGAGGAAGGTTGTTGAGAGGCATAGGAAGTGAGGTGGTCTTAATGGTGGAAATCTCACTGCGCTGAGAATACTGTGGCTGCCCATCACCTCTCATAATCTCCAATGGCGTTCTATGTCCATCCAATCGAATTTCCCCTTTCCCCGTAAAAGTCTGCACATTCAGGCCGACACACACACACATGTCACCGACTGTTATTCCGCTATCTTCGTATTCGCATTCCTGATAGATAACCACTCGCCAAACATTTCTCTTTTCTCACTCTCAAGCTACAGCTCCGGCTCCAGTGCTCCGACAACAACATCTCCAAGTAGTCATCCACCATCCACCCAAACCAGAAAACCAGCACAAACGACCCAGTCCCTGAATTCCGCGCTACCATTGGTACCTCGGAGAGCGACAATAGAGTGCCCTACATCTATATACCGAATCAGTCTTGTCTAGGACCAAGGCAGAGAGTATGGGCATATGCCGACCTCACTTCTACGCCAGGAAGCGAAAGGTATCGAGAAAGAAGAGGCCACGAATTTCGCGATAGTTAAACCACTGCAGCAGCCGTGCCCACGCCAACCTTTTTCCGTAACCAACAAGCAGCAAACCTGCAGATCAACAAAAAACATGAAGAAAATATAAACGACTTCAGTACCTTGGCGCTTAATTGATAGTAACCGGGCTCCACAGATATCGGACGCTCCGAGATATACCCTAGTTGGTTAAGACTTTCACTCACCTTGCCCTTCTCCCCTAGCTAGTAAGTAGATTGGAATACCCACCTCCCTACTACGTGCTTCTAGAAACTTTCTCGCGTACCTTGGTATATGATACCCCTATGTATGTAGGTCAGAGTATCGAAGGGCTGTCTACTACTATATATTGCACACGAGAGATGCTGAGCGCGCTGACGTACTATCGAAGACGAGCTGCGGCATCGGGGATACTGTCGCATGCGGATTTCCTCATCCAGCGAGATTCTCTCCGATCGGGTGTATATACATACAGTATGCGTATGCTAGGGATATATATATACTTGGCGACATTCGCCCCAGATTCCGGGTCGGAAGCTGCATATATGGCTTTGTTGGATGTAGGTATGTGTGTGTGTGTATGTGTGACCATCACACATCGAGCCTTGAATAATCGCCTTAGCGTGCTAGGAAAACGGTCGAAGAAGCGGATCCATCCTGGAAGGGTTGGCTGGCGGGAGTTTTGCAGACACTGGAGCTTATGGAGATTAATGTGGCGTGGAAAGGCTTCGTATGCCCGCGTGTTTTTGAGTGGCCTGTCCCCAGGCCTGCCATACCCCGTAGGCAGTGCAAATGGTGAGTAGCGTGATAAGTGGATGATGTCTGTGTTTGTGTGTGTGTGTGTGGGGGGGAATTTCATATGCAAGATAATATTAATGAAGAGTGTTATAGGCTAAGATGTACATTAAGTAGCGTACCCCGTTAGTAAGGAAGTAGAAGGCGCGAGAAGAAACCCACAAGGTACTTTAGATCCTGATCCTTGGTGCGAGAATTCCGCGTTGATGAAGGTACATACCATACCACCTACCTTAGCCAAGTTCAAAACGCAAAGCACCGTAATCCTCAATCCTTTGCTCGGGTCTTGAAGTCAAGGAGGGAGGTGGTATGTAAGACGTTGGGGTCTTGGTTGTGGAGATTCTTAGTTGTCGCCTGATATGGACTGGGATGTGGGGTGCGAAGAAGCGAGGGAATGGCGTTGGTGGAAGAATCGAACAAGCCACAATCCAAACCACATGTTCATGCGTACGTCCACAGAGGGGAAAAGAAAACTAAATCGATCATCATTTTGGGGTAAGGACTGGTGATTCACTGGTGGAGGGGAGGAAGGATAACGAAGGAGGTGTATGTAACATTCGTACTGCAGGTGAGTGAGTGAGTGAGTTGCTTCGACGATGGCTGTCCCGAGATTGGAAAGAGTGGAATTCAAAAAGAATAATGACTGGGTTATTTTTCGCTACATGCCGTTGTGGCGTTTGACAAACCCCCAACGTCCGTCTGACAGGCTTTACAGGTTACTCAACATTTCGCGCCGAAGACAGGAGTGCGGTAATGATCTTCAGTAGTAGTGATGTGGAGCCGTTCGTTGTACAGAATAATGCAAGAAGGAGCCTCGTTCCCGTCCAACCAAATCCTCGTTAGTTGACCTTCCTCCCGTCTCCTTCTTCTTCCATCCCCACAACGCCCATCTCTTCGCCCATCTCGTGAATCTCACGATAAGCAAGTACGTCTTCTCGGACCAACGGGACCCAGCTCTCCGCCCAAACATCGCCTTCGAGCCCTCGAGAATGCTTCCATCAATTTTCCAGAAGCCTTGACTTGCATACGCACCCCCAGCTCATGGGTAAAAGCAACCATGGCGGGGTACAGGGCTGCCGTTGTGTAAGCGGCAGTTATAGCCTTGATCCTTGTACATGGATCCTGGGTTATGGAGGATACGAAGCTGGGGGGTCGTGGTGCATGCAAGAGAAGGTTCTTTAATATGTGGTTTTGATTGAGGGGCTGTGAGGGGTTGGAGATGTGGTGGTGAGGGGGCGTTGTGGGGGAAATTGCGAGTTGGGGATGATTGATAGGAGGGAAAGTGAAGAAAAATGGTGGAAATGGTGGTGGGAAATGAGAGTATCTACTGTTCTTGATTCGTACAAACACACACACACAATGCATGTAGCGCTACAAGGCTTGGTATAGACCTGCTGTCGCGCCTGTGAACCCCATATGAGAACTGACGGTTTCCCCCCATATGTCAGACCTGTGTTGTCAGAAATACCTCATCGCTACCAGACTTCCCTTTCCCAATCCGCTTCCACAACTTGCCGATCCCAGCCGTTTTCTCGCCTTAGGAGACATATTTTTCTGTCCACATGATAGGAAGTCTTTCCTTACACCGTTAATGGCAGCCCAAGATCAGAACGTGAGCTCGAATGCTGACCGGCTTACGCACCGACTGGCTAGCCCATACCGTGCATATGCACCATAGCTTTGTGTCCAGCTCTTGCATTTTGCGGAACTCCTCTAATATCTATACACCCGAATCATTGACGGCTGCAGAGAAGCTTCCTGCAGAGAAGTCGCCTAGAAGGATGGATGTCACCAACCCTGTACGATTAGCCGGCGGGTGTAAGAAGTAAGATTGTCTCCTCGTCCACTCCTACGTGCGGGCGACCATGAAGTCCGCGATGCAGGTATGCGCTGTTGGCACTTCAATCACATGCCAGACTAATATGGCTTGGTCGGTGTCATTTCCACTGATGCACGGCGGGCGTCGTGGTATTTTGATCGGATGATCTGTTTCTCTGATATAGACCGGGTGCTTATATGTGGAGAATAATTGCATGCGCATACGAGGCCGACCAGCTCCTTTCAATCTTCCGGGCAGAAAATTCTGCGTACGTCATCCTGAGATGAGTTCGCAAAGGGTAATGCACCCGCCATAGTTCGGAGACAGCGGTTGTATTGCTCGCCCGATGGCGCGGAATCTGTCATCGCGTGTCTTTGTCTTGCCCGGTGCATCAATTGTCGAATTTGAGACCAGCTGTTCTTAGCCACATTTGCCTTTTGTTTTCCGCCTCTCTGATGAGTTCAGCCGCTAGACGAAGACTGGGTGCTAGGTGTGCAAGACGTTCCATTTCGTGAACGACGTTGGCAATGATATCATCCATAGTGGTGGGTGGAGGAAGTAAAGCGGAGAGTGAAGGACTCATTGTAGAACCCATGACAAGTAGGGTTTGGGAAATGATACTATCAACCTGTTAACAATTGCTCACATGTTTATATTGGAAGACTTACGAAAGAGCGCCTTGGTAGAGATAGGGAAGGTGTCCAGCATGATGTGCTGTTATGTACTCCAGTTGACGAATGCACGCTTCCAAACACTTGTGGCAGTTCTCCTGCACACCTGGGTCCATGGCTAAGGTTTCGTCTTGTAATACCAGGAGAATGTATGGTCGGAAAATAATGGTCCGGCAGGCAAAGTATCGTAGTCTCAGCACTGTCTGGACTGGGTTTTGAAGCGGGACTCTGTCGAGGGGAAATTGCATCGCTGGTGGAAGCCCCGCATACCACTGGTTCAGTTGATAGTCCAATTCGAGCACAAGTGGGTCGAGTTGCGCTATTGACGTTACTGTGGGCGATTTTGTAAAATTTGACGTTCGTTGGTAGAGCATCGAGCTCACTCTGTTGAGTAGTCTTCGTAAAGCGATCTCGGCCAAGAAGTACCACAATTCGTCTCTTCCAACAGGCTCTGTGCCAATATCCTCAAAGCCGGTAGGTAATGTGAATGTATCCTCAACGGCCTCGATTCCGGAATGTGGAAGGTCTAGTTCCGCTAATAGATCACTATAATCGAGGTTAGTAGGTCATACTGGCAACTTGGTTGAAAAGACTGACCTCTCAATCATCAACGCGTTCCAATATACTCTTTTGCTCAATTCCTCTTCTGCGGGTGATACTCTGCCCGGAGCACTTAGGAGAAGCTGAATCTTCATACTGGCACTTGAAAGGACGTTCCAGGCTTCGACTGGTCGCGCAAGGTACACTAGGTAGGCAGCGGCCAGAATCTGGCATTGTGCGGCCAGCATATTGTTCCTAGTCATCAAGCTAGGCAGAAGAGCCCATGCTGCAGCAAAATATGCGAGTCCTGGAGGGTCTTTGTCTGGAGATTGTTGCGAAATGCTTCCCATACTTCCAGCATGCCCAAGAGCGAGAACAAGGAGCACAATGCAGCTTTCTGCGCCTTCTCGAAACCCGCGCGAAAGGGCCGTCTGGTAGTAGCTTGTCCATGTATACGGATTAAGGCACGCGTAGAAGACGTTCACACGCTCGAAGAACGCTTGGACATAAGTGCCGGTGTTGGACAGATCTAATCCGAGAGAAGTGCCAAGGCAAAGTGGTTCCCGACTCATTTCGAGCTGAAGTAGAATCTTGGGGTCATACGGCCGAGATACGAGCTCGCGTATCATCGGCGACAGAAGCAGGTTCAAAGCTGCCGTTGTATGTGTTTTCGGCATAGTCGAGATATTCGAAGAGGCGCTGTTCCAGGTTCCAATACCATTGATGATTGGTTGAATCATGCCTAGGCCAGTCATGTTGCCGGTGGACCGCGCGAGGAAATCGTCACTCGTGGAATTACTTGCGGCCGGCGAATGGGTGGCTAGTGCCAATCCATTTGCGAGATTTGTTTGGAGTAGGCCTTCGATGCGATTTAGATGTTCAAGAATCAGCTTGTCACCTGCGTCAAGCTTGATTCCAGGCTCCCGGTACACGCACTCGGCGTTGAGCTCCGTGCAAAGTCTACACTTTGGTCTCGTCCCGTCGCAGCGAGATTTTCTCGAACGACATATTTCGCACTAATCAACAGTCAGCCTCAGCTAAGCGCAGGCGTACGTGTGAGAATTGTTGCAATACCGCAATAGTTGCACGCCGGCGTGGATAATCTATTGTATCTGTGCTGGGGCGCTTTTTCGAAGTCGTACGGGGCTCGATACCATTGCTGGTGGGCGGGGCACCGTTCGGTGCCGTCGATGTAGTTTCGCTCGACATCTCCCGGTCGGTACCTGAGGATTGAGACATGTTGCGTGGTCGTCTCTTGAAATTGCCGTTCAAGATGCCGTTGATCGGGCCAAAGCCATTCGGCGATTCGAGAAGGTGGGGAGACTGGAGCGATGTCTTCAGGATAAAGCTGTTTGCATCCGGGATTGTGGAGAGATTAAGGCAGAAAGTATCTCGCGGAAAATGACCGTTGCTTGTCGCTGCTGACACTGCTGGACTAACATCTGGCGAAGGTGTAACGGTAGCCATGATTGGTGGGCGGCAACAAGGGAGACTGCACGTCCGCAAAGGAACTGCGGCGTGCGATAATGTTCAAGACGACGATAGAGATGGTCTTCAAAGTTGATGAGACGAAGTTGAGCTGGGACTTGTGATGCAGTAGAGGGAATATGTCGCGTTATACTAGTTGCAAACTTGGGACGGAGGAACCAAATGAATATAACATGGCAGACCGTTCCTCGCTTCGTTCTCTACCCCAGGTGGTCGCAGCCCGGGAGAGATGAGATGAACGGAGCGAGTCCGGGGTTAGCTTGGGACTCCACATCCCGCTCAGGCAATCAAATTCGAAAACTGCAAGGGCAGGGATTACGAGAATGCCCTTAGCCGCCAGGTTCGTGACTTCGGCACCGCGGGTTAGATTACCCCAGTGTCATCACAGCAATGTGGAGGTCAAGGGCCATGGCCGGAGGCTACGGATGGACAGCATGGGATCTCGGATACTAACATGTAGCGACTCATAGTACGCTATGGATTACTCCTAGAGGGGATGAGAGTTCGTAGGATGACCGCTTTAGAAGCCGACCTAAGCGCAGTCCACATACAGGCTAATAAGAGAGCGCCACTTGGAAAGTACACGGCGCGAATTGTTTGCTTGAACATGAAGAGTGTAGAAGAGCTCGCTGCTATATTGTTGCCAAGTTCAAGAGAGTGCCGTTCCAAGGTTTTCAACGTGTATGAGGGGCGATTGAAGGCTTCCGTGTCAGGCTCCTTAGTTCGCTGCTCAATTCCATGTAGCAAGGGTCGGCCCTGGCCATGGAAGGCTTCTAGAAAAGGCGGAGTGCAGAAGTCCCTGATCTTTTTTTCCTTTGGCACCCCGTCGCGACTCTAGAAAGTGACCGACTTATATTGAGTGCTAACGATAATGCGCACTCACTATCAAGTGACCTGTGTCGACGATCGCACCAAGCGTTGTATTTAGATGCAGTAGGCACCGCTTCCGGAGAAGCTAGCCTGCACACCTGGTGGCTGTCTGGTTGAACCCCTGCACATCGACAAGGCGTTACATACTCGTGGTTGCTAATGCGTCGAGCGACATGGTAGTACGGCAAGCCCATATTAGCTTTCCCGTTTCTAGGTTAAGAGCCGAAGGAACCACATGAGAAAGACTCAGTATCGAGTTCGGAATCTTCTTCGACAGACATGACGCATTTATCTCCGGACATAAGTTGATGCACGAGGCCGCGGCCGAAAAGGTCGTCACCAAAACATTGATGTAGATTGAATGGGTGAATACCATTCCAGAGACTGGCCTGATTGGACTTTTGATATGAAAGTAGTAAACTGTCCTCGGCACAGAATGTGGAGATCAGGGTGATCCGCGTAATGACTGGTTCTATATTAGCTATTGGTCGATCGGTCGTTGTGAGAGTGGTGGCAATGCAACGTGCATCGAATCCCTCACGTTTGGTGTTGAAAGGGACTTGCAACGATCGGGAACCTGAGTAGGCCGATGTCAGTTTCCGCAATAATAGATAACGCCGGTGAAGAGAGGTCGTAACTTCCTTATACGTTCCACAAGGCTGCTTGTCCAATGACGTCGCTTGTTGGGTTGCTACACAAACAAACAACTTCCTCATGACAGATAGCAACGACCGACATCTTTGCGATTAGCAAAATTAGCAACCCAAAAGAAGCCACCGCAGTCCCTTCCAACACCAACACCAACCCCAACTCCAAAGATGAGTTCCAACAATCCAGAGGTTCCACGTGAGGGCGAAGTGAGGACCGCGTCTGTAAGTGGTACAAAGCCAGTAAGGCAGGTGCCTGCAAAGCTCACAATTTTGCAGTCGTCCAAAGCAGCGCAGC
This sequence comes from Massarina eburnea CBS 473.64, assembly GCA_010093635.1. Classification (NCBI taxonomy): domain Eukaryota; kingdom Fungi; phylum Ascomycota; class Dothideomycetes; order Pleosporales; family Massarinaceae; genus Massarina; species Massarina eburnea. Next base: position 1,107,196 of record MU006785.1, read on the forward strand.
CTACGCCAGAAAATACAGATCCCAAGACAGTATCGGACAAAGGCGTGATCCCGCATGTAACGACTTCCGCACTCCATGTCGCCGAAGTTGTCGCCAAGGGAGTCAAAGAAGCCGTTACTGAAGCCGTGGCCTGGGCGGACAAGAAAGTCGACAAACTATCCGAGACGAACGAGGATGGGACTGGGCCCTACGGCTCGCCTGCGACATGTGCACCTAGCGATTTTGATGTCATTGCGACGGGGGTTTTGCCGGGGATGCTATCGGAAGCAGTGACCGCCCGCAAGGACTCCAAGCAGGAGGGTGTGGAGAAGACAGATGAGAAGAATGACTGAGGTAACGGAGGCCTCAAAGCTCCTTTCTCGAAGGCTAGGGATTGATCAGGGCATGGGGGCCTGCGAGCGAATTGGTGCGTATGAGACGTGTTTCAAAGTCTAGCTAATTGAATGCTAGACATACGAAGTGGTACAATAACCTAACAAATCATTGATATGCCATGATATTCGAAGTGGAAAAGGCCGTGTGAGTGATGGAAGCTTACAAGAGGCTTGATGGATGTTGAATCGGAGTCCCACCCGTCAACGCTAGCCACGTTGGGCAGAGACTTGAACTTTGTCATTATCTTGATGAGAGTTCGTATAGTCCCAGATATGAGGCCCAATGGAAGTATCTAGTAGTTCGATAAATATGAGATGAGAACTGATTGGTTGAATTTGCCCTTACCAAACGTACCTTCCTTCACGGCCTCGTGGAGGCCTATCTTGGAAGCGACGAGGGGACAAACCCAACATCATCGGATTCCCAATCCTACAAACATTCTATCCCCCTCACTTGCATTCGACTGACCAATACTGTTCTCCGGCGACCTTTCGCCCCAAAACGCCCTCCACTTCTGCATCGTGTCACTCATTCTGCCCAATGTCTTCGTTTCTTCCATTTCTCTCTGTCCTGGCTCTACTGCTCTGGTCGCTGGTAGTCGCCGAGGAAGTTCCAAAGGAGTTTAACTGCAAAGGGTGAGGGTATTGTCACCTGTCAGATACGATGTGATTAACGCAGTGAATAGCGGCTCCCTATACTTTAGCGCACATCCGTCCGACAGCCTTCTCTATCAACAGCCAGACCTCTATCATGATTTCTACGTCTTCAAATGCATCACCTCGGTCGTTTTCACCTCTGGTAACCGCGGATTCGGAGGCAACTTTTCGCGGTCGCTCGAGAATGGGTACGTAACATCTCGCACAACTCTCTAGAAGGACATTGCCTATCACAACTCTGACTGAGTTTTACTGATCCCGTCCTTGAAACGCAGGCTAGAAGCAGCATATGCGTTCATGGTAGATCCTCTAGCAAAGGATCTGTCTTGGGAGGAGACCACGGTGCAAATTGAGACGTTTAATGTCACCATGCGATTTCTCAAAGATACACCCAATATCCAGATTCTGTATCTAAGACTCCCAGACGGCGCTTCAGACGGTAGTGGATACAGGGTAACGCATCGACAAAGCCTGAAGAAGCTTTACCAAAACACGATCAGATCCATTACTACGATAGATGGCGAGTCAACGTATACACTTCAGTCGTTGTCTAATCTCATCGCAAGTGTACTGAGGCAGAGTGCGCCTCGCGACATCCGAGTGCTCGACTTCAAGGCCTCGATTCCGAAAGACGGTCAGCTCGATGGCGAGCATGCGGATCATACCGTTACTGCGAGGCTGGTCGTAGATGTAGTTGAAAAGACCAAGCTAGAAGGAGACATAAGGGGGTGAGTCTTCTTGCAACGCAGCACAACCGCTACATCCTAATTATATACAGATATGCTGGTACTGGCATGCTTGAGTTCGAGCCTACTCTCGACGTAACGAACTCGGACTTTTTTGTTAAGCGGGACACCTTCTTCGAATACGCAAAACATGACGGCCACATCTGCCAGACGCACGAGGAGTGCTATGAGCAGTTCAAGGCGAGCACCCCCGCCGATCTTTCCCAGGATGTGAAAAATGCCATCATCTGGCTGGATCGAGAGTACTATGTCTCGTAATGCTCGCCGCGGGCGGTATACAAAGTAGGACGCAGACATGCTGAGAAACCTACGTCTTGCGTTATATAAGTAATGTGTATTTAAGGTGAAGGATTTCATGTCAACATAGCTCAACAATCCGGTTCCCAATCTGTACTTTTCATGCTGTGTATGACTTTGTCAAGATTCCGTTGTGGTGATCGAACCTACCTGGGGTAGACTAGTGTGCATGCGCAAGCCGGAAAAGCGCGCTAATCTTTCTCCGGTGAAACAGTCAATGGCCCGAGCTTCAAAACAACAGGAACCGGCTTCACCTCTCGAGATCATTGTACCAGTGCGCCGACCCAGACCATTAAGCTGTCGCCAAGCCCTAGCCATGGCTTGATGTAGTTTTACCCGCGACCTCACTCCACCGCGCACATCTGCACACCTCCCCGAGGTCACCGAGTAATCGAACCCCGAGCGGGAAGCACCAAACAATGGCTTCACGAAACCAGCCATCGTTCAACCTTTTTTCTGGCGCCCCAGAATCGCCGCCACCAGTCCGAGAACCCTTGCGCCAAACTTTCAAGACCACTTTTCGCACCTCACAAAACGCGCCGCACACCGTCGTGCCCACCGACCCAGTCAACGAAGACCTCCGCGCGCAGCTCAACACCCTCCGCTACGAACTCGAGACAGCCAAGCAAGAGCAAGAAAAAGCGAAGCTTGAAAATGATGCCGAAATTCGAGAGCTGCAATTCCGCGCCGACTCGGAGCTTAAAAAGGCACAGCAGGCAGAATCAGCAAACAATCTTACGACCAAGAAATTCGAGGCGCTGCGAAAGGAGGTCTCGGAGAACCAGACACGGAGCGAGAATGAGAGATTAGACTTGCAGCGACGGTTACGGGCATCACAGGAAAAGGCGCAGCAGTTGCAGGAGGACGCCGATGAGATGAAGGAGGAGCTGGCGTCGATACAGCGGCAGAACGAGCATCGGTACAACACGCTGCAGACCGAACACAGATCGCTGAAAGAATCGGTAGAAGACATCAAAGCGGATGCGGATGCAAAAGTCAACACAATGCATACAGCGCAGAGGAAATTGTCGCAAAAGGAAGAGGAAGTAGGAGAGCTAGAGGCAGAAGTCCTTCGATTGAAAGCGATTACTGGCGACGCAGAGACGATCGCGGTCATCAAAAAAGAACTGTCCGAGCAGGTTGCGCATATCAAGAAGCTAGAGACCCTCACCCGGGAGCAGAACGCAGAACTTAAGCAGCACCGCAAGAAACAAAAGGCTATTGAAGTCATTGAGGAAGAGAAACGGACATTACAGACCAAGCTTCGTCTTGTGGATGACCTCCAGAAACAACTTAACGAGGCAGAGCGCCGAAAACAGCACCTAGAAGATGAGCGTAACTCCTGGACCTCATATCTGGAGAACGAAGCAGAGGCCGACCAGCAATTCGAAACACCTGAAGATCTTGCGCGAGCCTTCACCCAAGTGCGGTTCGAGAAAGCGGATCTAATGGATCGCCTCGGCCAGATACAGCCAGAACTCACGGTCAAGGAGGCCAACATCCAGATCTTAGAAGACGACAAGGCGAAACTCCAAGCAGAGATCCAGCAACTGAAGACTTCAAGCAGCAGCGCACCTAACTCGACCGAAGCGAAAGCACGCGCGAGACTCGAGCGTCAAAAGGCTATAGTTACCAAGGAGGTAGAGTTCCTCCGTGCGCAAATCAAGGCTTTCGATGAGGAAGAGCGGGAAATGCACCCGGAGACGTATGATGCCGCAAAGACAAGTCGGGTAGAGGAACTAGAAGATCTCGTCGACCAATACCGTAAGGAGATCGAAACCTTGCAGAAAGAAATCAACAGCATTGAGCGACCTGTTTCCGTAGCTGCAGGCCAGAAACGTCCCCTCGACACTAATGAGGCGGATGAACGCGTTGGCGAGCTCCGCCGCAAGAATAGGCAATTGCAAGACGAGAACACCGCGATGCAGAAGCGTATCCAGCTCATCGAGAGCGAGTACAAAGCACAAAACTCGCAACTCAAGAAATTGAAAGAGTCGTCACGGATACGCGTACTGGAGCTCAAAGAAAATCCTACCGCCGATGCGGAATCCCTGAAGTTGAGCACTGTACTTACTTTGCGTGAAGCCAACGCGGCACTACTCGCCCAATTGCAAGGCACCGCGCCCGGCAATATAGTCTCAGCAGCGGTTCTCACATCAACACAAGACGAGCTCGCCGAAGCTCACAACCAAATCGCCCAAATGGAGAAGAAGACAAAGCGCCTCAAACAAATCTGGACCGCAAAGTCTCTCGAGTTCCGCGAGGCCGTTGCCTCTGTTCTGGGCTGGAAGCTCGACTTCATGCCCAATGGGCGCGTCAAGGTCACATCGATGTTCAAGCCTGCGGATGAGGATAGTGAGAACTCGATCGTATTTGATGGAGAGAAGGGAACAATGAAGGTTAGCGGGGGCGAACAATCAGAGTTTGCGAGAGATATTAGGGATCAGATCGTGTACTGGGTAGAGGGACGGAAGGAGATCCCTTGCTTTTTGGCGGCTCTAACGTTGGAGTTCTTTGAGAGGAAGAATGGAGATGTTACGAGGCAGTTGTGAGGTTGTGTCGGTGGGTGAGAGATGTTCTCCATGTGTATTGCTGCTATATTGCTACATTTGATGATGGCATGAGATACCTAGGTAGCATGGCATGGCGTTTAGGTGAAAGCTGAGCTTAGCATTTGTGGGGGGCTTTGACTGGATCTAGTAACCATTAACTTTTATATGACCAATATATAATCATGCACGCTTTGTATTACCGAGTCAAATCGTATGTAACAAATTATCTTCCCTTCCTTCAACTTTCTTCGTGATATTGCAAGCCGTTAGATGGAAAAAGACACGCCTAACTGTATCGAGCTTAAACCCTCACCCTGCATCCTTAGCGCCTCCCGCTATCGATAAGTAGCGAAAATGTCGGCTGCGGAAAAGTTCGATTTCCTCCGCGACCAGCCCTCTTTTTTCCACAGCAACCGCATCATGGGGAAACGCGCCATTTCCGAAGTCGTTCCTGACGAGGATGTTACCGTAAAGCCCGAAGGTATCTCCAGGAAGAAGAGCAAGAAAGACAAGAGCGAAAAGAAGCGCAAAGCTGCTGCTGTCGAGGACGCCGAACCAGCGGCCAATGGCACTGACGTGGTAGAAGAGGAGAACAATGTCAATGGCGAAGGCGAAGACGTAGAGAAGTCTGAAGAGGAGGAGAAGCTGTCCAAAGCAGAGCGCAAAGCGGCGAAGAAAGCGCGCAAGGAAGCAAAAGAGGCGAAGAAACAGAAGAACGCAGCTTCTGACAGCGCAGACACGCCCGATGTCGTAATGAAGGATGCCGAGGAGGAAGAGGTTGATGATAAGGCTGCCAAGAAAGCTGCGCGCAAGGCAGAGAAAGCGGAGAAGAAGAAGCTCAAGGAAGTGAAGAAGGCCGGAGGTGACACCGAGTCTACCACCGCTTCCTCAAAGCTCACTTCCCAGGCTACATCGACAGCGCAATCTTCCGCTCCCAGTCCCGGATCCTCTGCTTATGTCGAGAACAAGGAGCTCGCAGCGCTTCCTCAATCGGAGATCGATTCGTACCTCACTGCGCAGTCCGTCACGATTGAAGACCCCCTCCCCGCTGTGCGCAAGCTCCGCCCCATTATCAAGTTCGACTACCTTCCGGTGACCGACAAGGCTCAGCGAGCACCCTTCGCTACGTTTGCGGCACCCACACCTATACAGGCTGCGACATGGCCTGCGTTGTTGTCAGGAAGGGACATGGTCGGAGTAGCGGAGACTGGATCAGGAAAGACTCTCGCCTTTGGTGTCCCCTGCATCAGGTTCATTTCTTCTCAGCCCAAGAAGCAGCAGAAGGGTGTTAAGGCGGTTATTGTATCGCCTACTCGCGAGCTCGCCGTTCAGATTCACGACCAATTGGTTGAACTGGCTACTCCGGCAGGCATGACGGTGGTCTGCGTGTACGGGGGTGTTCCCAAAGACCCTCAAATTTCAGCCCTTCGTACGGCTTCTATTGTGGTTGCTACGCCCGGCCGGTTGAACGACTTGATCAGCGATGGTTCTGCCGATATCAGCCAGGCTGAGTACGTTGTTCTGGATGAGGCTGATAGGATGTTGGACAAGGGCTTCGAAGAGCCAATCCGGCAAATCATCAACTGCACGCCGGCGAAGCGCCAAACCCTCATGTTTACGGCGACCTGGCCGCCTTCGGTCCGGCAGCTAGCCTCCACATTCATGAAGTCGCCCGTCAAAATCACCATCGGCGATAACCATTCCGGCGAGCTCCGTGCCAACATTCGTATCAAGCAAGTAGTCGAGGTTGTCGACCCGCGTGGCAAAGAAACACGCCTTCTGCAGCTCCTCAAGCAATACCAATCAGGCAAGAACACGGAAGATCGTATTCTAGTCTTCTGCCTCTATAAAAAGGAAGCAACGCGTATCGAGAACTTCATCAGATCGAAGGGTTTGCCTGTCGGTGGCATCCACGGCGATCTCAGTCAGGACAAGCGCACTGCTGCCTTGGCCGCCTTCAAAGCGGGTAAAGTCCCACTGTTGGTAGCCACAGATGTTGCCGCTCGAGGACTCGATATTCCGGCCGTCAAGGTCGTCATCAATGTTACATTCCCGCTTACGGCGGAGGACTACGTGCACCGTATTGGACGAACTGGACGTGCAGGCAAGGAGGGTCTGGCCATTACGATGTTCACGGAGCACGATAAGCACCTTTCCGGAGCGTAAGTACACACAATATGGACGTACAGGTGACAGCGGTATGCTAATTTATGTGATAGTTTGGTCAATGTGCTCAAGGCCGCGAACCAGCCCGTCCCGGAGGAGCTGATGAAATTCGGTACTACGGTTAAGAAGAAGGAACATGGTGCCTATGGCGCTTTCTACAAGGAAATCGATCCATCGAAGAAGGCGACCAAGATCAGTTTCGACTAGATAGAGCTCCCTACTTGGCGATTTTTACACAAGAGTCGAGGCAGATGGGTGGAGTGGAACTTTCAACCCGGCGACGTCTTCTATGCACGCACGCATATGCGATCCTACGCTAATTTGGGATCCGTCCTGAAGGATGCCGCCTTCCGCAGCAGCAACTTCCGTCACTGGTGTTCGGAGATTTAGTTCATGCACGTACTCTACAAGGTCGGCGAAGTTGTGCATATAATCTAGCGTGTTAGTACGGTGTTACGAAGATCAGTCGGGGCGTTTCCTATTCAGGGCTTATATTTCTTTCTCATTATAGTTATTCCAAAAAAAAGTTTTTTGATCACGTAGTCGGTAGATTCGGCAGTCAATAGATACCACGTGCATGGCGGAGAAATGGACATGTGGTTGGCCTGGAACATCTTCCGGGCTCTTCCTCTTTTTTTGCTTTTATAAGTCGCCGATGAGATGGCCATCATCACCATCATCATCATAGATCATTAACATCCCACAAGTATAGCAAGCCGTGTCAACCGTCAGCTCCAACATGGTGTCATACCGGGGACCTTCAACAGACCGGTTACTCCGGATAGTTTGGTTTTAGTTTAGTAACCACAACACAACAGCATCTCGCAACCCACCTCGGCGACCAAAAAAAAGCACCTACCCTGCGTGCCTGCATACCCTCTGCACTCCACAAAACCACATTATTACAAACCACCCGCCCAAATCCTCCCCCACACACACAAAACATAAACATACGCCATACACCGCCTTTTACAAATCCCCATGTGTAGCTGTAGTAGTCAGCCGACGGGAAAGAAAGCCAAAAGAAAAAAAAGACATTCTAGAACCCCCCACCAAACAAAAAGCATCCGTTCACATCGGAAGGCAATCCGACATCATCGCACGCTTCGCGTGCGCGCCGTGGGCGGGAAAGGCGTTGGTTAGTAGCCAATTGGAAGGATGTATGTGCGGACGGTGCGTGGGTAGTGTAGCAAGGGGCCTTCGGCTTCCTTCGCGGTGGTTTGGGCATTCGGCGACCTTGGACGTCGGCGAGGTCGAGGGAGGTGGTGCGTGGGAGTGGAGAGGGTCATTTGGGGGATTGCGACGAGAAGGGATATATAGTGGTAGCTAGAGAGCTGCTTGGGATTATTTCGTTGATAGTGATCCATCTGTTCTGAATACGATAGCTGAATATTACGATTATTTTTGTTTCTTGGTTGCATTGTTGTTCGAACGGGGTTGTTTCGGACTATCTTTCATATCGTCGATTTGGTATACATTGCCAAGACACACCTGCATACTACACCTATCCGAATACCTAAACTACTGTTTACCAACATGTGTCGTAGAGCGACCTGCGAGTCTTGTGGTATGTATACTCATCCTATGCTAGCACGCTTTTACTCTCTATTTGCACACTATCCTTCACTAAAGGCTATCGCCGTACTGCTTACTATGCAGTGACGCTGCAGAGCAGAACACACGCTGAATTCTAGAACAGAGAAGACGACGTGGTGGGGTTGCGGAAACCATATCCCTGGTGTCATGGACAACGTTCCCCATGAGCAATGGTGCACATGCACACCGAGAGTCGAGAAGGAAGGTCACCAATATCCACCCAAGGGCACGCCCTCGCCGACTTCGTGACGGGTCGGCTGAAAGAAATGGTTCAGGAGTTGATGGCGTATGGGTGTTGGACACAATGCACTTTTGGGCTTCAAGTTTGATTGCCTATCGGGATATGGTTCCAAGAGTTTCTGTATCGCAATTTTATGTTTGCTGTAGCTTTTTGTGAGCGGTAATTGCTCAAGACTATTTCTCAAACAAGTTCGATTCGCGGGTCTGAGTCTGTTACGTTTTCGTGGATGCGCGTTGGGCGTCACTGTAATGCACAGATGTTATCGAGTCTGCCTTACCTGTTGCTTCAGTACCATCGATATTAAACGTTATCGGGATATTCCGTCTTGAAAGCACCCGATTATGGGCTGAGAAATGATCAGGACCTATGCAGAAGCATGTTGGTTCGAATCGAGTGTTCGAATCGAAAGGACTATTGCAGAAAGGGAAGGTGATTCTAGTCATGCACTGCACGAGGCGGAGTAGTTGCGTACAACGTGGATACGTTACACAGGCACAGAGACTTGTATGTTTGTAGGCAAATTCCTCGAGGGCCGACCGGGACCTTGCAGGAGTGGTTGCTAGCTGCACCCACCGGTTTGGTTCGTGGGGTCACAACAGGAAGGCTATGTCGAGTTCTCGTCGATCAGTGGGCTCGCCTGTTCTTCGTGTTCTCTTCATTGCAACGGTCGCCACTGTGTAGCATTAAATCCAACATGGTAGTTTGGGCATCGGAATTTTCTTTTGCTGGTAGTTTGGAGTTAGATGCATCAACCAAGCCTAAGTTTCCTCGCTGGGACAAAAGACACCCAGAAACTGGTCGAAGATCCTCTTGAGAGGTTTTCGGCGAGCGCGAGTGTTGCAAAAGAGATTAACGTTTGCGAACCGGGCAGTGCTCCAAACATGGACGAGTGTCAGATACTGTGATATCCGGTTACAGCATCCAGACGGGTATTAAGGTTGCAGGTAGGGCTGCCTCCTGGATAGACCAGACTCTTTGGCAGAGTCAGCAATAATCGCTGTTGGCAATAATGGCAAATTTCCAAATGGACTGACGATGACGGTCGGTAAGAGACTGAAACACTTCTAGAAGATCCAATCCTTCCATGTCAAACGTCGGCTAGGTACCACCTCCAGAGGCACCAAAAAGAGGGTATGCATGCCACGTCGACATATAAGAGTCAAAGCCTATTTCTTTTGCATGTCATCGGTGGCGAGGAGGCGTCGAGTGGTGGAGGCTGGCCGAGAAGCAGAAGCGATGTTGTCACATAAAGGCAATGCAATGGCCCCGGGATAGCGTACAGCCGCAGGCCTATTTGGTCTTGCACTGGGCCCGCTAAGGGTTAGAGGTTGCAAAGGTGCAACTCAGCCCCTGTAGCCGAAGAGTGGTTCAGCGATTGCTCGCGGAAGTTTCAGATGCTGCTCTACGGCGCTGGGCAGACTCTGGAGCGCGAACACCAGGAATGGCAGCGGACAGGTGACGTGGCCGTGGACATGGCGTGAAGGTTGACGGCAGCTCGGCGCCGTTCACAGTGCATTTCTGCTGATTGAGATGGCGTGGATGTGTAGAACTAGAGGGCACGATGGCAGGAAAGCGCTGTAGCGCGACAGCGTACACCAGCAGGGGCAATGGAAGGTGCGCCCAAGAGCCTTTCCCGATCGGGACTGGTGATGTCTGGCGAAACACAAGTCTGGTGGGGGGATGCGGCGGCTCACAATGTTGACAGACAGTGCAGACGGTGCGTGACAGAGATCACAGGAGCGCGTGTCTGGGGTGATTCGAGATGAAAGTCGCTGGAGCGTGAGACAGGCACAAGCGGCTGGCCAATTGCAGCGGCCCGTGGCTTCAGCGGCTAGCCCAGCGGCCCCCTCTCTGCGAGCTTGTTGCGGGCGTTCGGTACGTGCGACTCCAGGCCAGTGCGACAGCCTCTTCCGCTAGACACAGCCGGGACGTATATCTGCGCATTGCAGCCGTGGGCTCCTCTGCTCGTCATTTTGCCCGTTGCTGCCATTCACGCTGCGCTGTGGTTTGCGTGCTGTAGATAGTGCCTGCTGCTCGTTTACCGCTCTACCTTGCCTTGACCCAGCGAGCCCCGCCATCCCACTACGGCAACCACGACTGCAGCCCACAGCAACGACACCGCTCGCACCTGCCTCCCCTTCCCGTGCGCTGTTTACACCTGCGTGTTGATCCAGCAAGAACGAATTGCCGTACGTCGCTTCCTCCGCCCTGGCTGTTCCTTCTGTCCCCGTCTCCCTCCCCCGTTGCTCTTTCCCCTCTGCCCTTTGCTCTTTCCTGCACCGTGACAGAGCTGACTTGGCATACAGCACACGCAGACCCTAAGGTCTCTGCCCCTCCACAGCCATTCCGCTCCTATCTCTATTGCGCCCCTCACTGCACGGCGTCCTCGGAGTGCTGAAACGCCAGCCCGCTGTACTGCACTCCACGACGAGCACACGAGTCTCCGACCTCCGACCTCCGACCGACGGTGCGCCAAACAGCTGTAGGAGCCGGTTTCGGATCATCTGGTACGTTTGCCCTCTTTCCGACCGAGAAGGCGGCGACATGTGTGGAGAGCGAGTGTCGCGGCCCGCTCGCCTGATGTGATGTGGCCGAAGAGCTCGCATGACATTCACTCTCTGGTCCTGGGAGGCTCGGAAGTGGGGCTACGTCGTCCAGAATCATGCGAGCTCGCGCCGACGCCAACGCGGAAACGCCCCTTCCTTGTCGAGGACAATGCGCGCCTATGATAATCTTTATCCCGCTGACAAACAATGAATACAGATTGCTAGCGAGAAGCTACGTCAACTCCACCGCGTCGACGTCCACATCCGAGTGACGACAACACTGCTCAGCCGTATCCACGCGCACTGCGCAACAGCCCAACCCATCCGAACTAGCCCAGAAGCGTCGGACAATAGTCATGTCTCGCACAGCCCAAGGAACCAGCGGCAGCTCCAGGAAGATCTCCTTCAATGTATCCGAGCAGTACGATATCCAGGATGTAGTCGGAGAGGGCGCCTACGGCGTTGTCTGGTGAGGCTCCATGATATACGTCAGATGTCAGGACCAGTGCTGATTTTGACAGCTCGGCGCTGCACAAGCCCTCAGGCCAGAAGGTCGCCATCAAGAAAATTACGCCCTTCGACCACTCCATGTTCTGTCTACGAACTCTGCGAGAGATGAAGCTATTGAGATACTTCAATCACGAGAACATCATCTCAATCCTCGATATTCAAAAGCCTCGAAACTACGAGACCTTCACCGAAGTCTACCTCATCCAAGTGCGTACTCTACTCTGATCCGCCATGGAATGCATACTGACTGAACAACACAGGAGCTCATGGAGACGGACATGCACCGCGTCATCCGCACACAAGAGCTCTCCGACGACCATTGTCAGTACTTCATTTACCAGACCCTCCGTGCTCTGAAGGCGATGCACTCCGCGAACGTCCTCCATCGTGATCTCAAGCCGTCCAACTTGCTCTTGAACGCCAACTGCGATCTCAAGGTTTGCGACTTCGGTCTCGCAAGATCAGCCGCTTCAACGGAAGACAACTCAGGTTTCATGACGGAATACGTCGCTACTCGTTGGTACCGAGCGCCGGAGATCATGTTGACGTTCAAGGAGTACACCAAGGCAATTGACGTGTGGAGTGTTGGCTGCATCCTGGCCGAGATGCTGAGTGGCAAGCCTTTGTTCCCCGGCAAGGACTGTAAGTTTAATGGTCTGGTCGGGTTTGGCAAGCGCTAACGATTCGTAGACCATCACCAGCTGACCCTTATCCTCGATGTGCTCGGTACGCCTACCATGGAGGATTACTATGGCATCAAGTCCCGTCGTGCCCGTGAATACATCCGTTCCCTTCCGTTCAAGAAGAAGATTCCGTGGAAGGCCATGTTCCCCAAGACCTCCGACCTGGCCCTGGATCTGTTGGAACGGCTGCTTGCATTTAACCCAGTCAAGCGTATCACCGTAGAGGATGCTCTGAAGCACCCATACTTGGAGCCGTATCACGACCCGGATGACGAGCCGACGGCTGACCCGATCCCCGAGGAGTTCTTCGACTTTGATAAAAACAAGGACAACCTGACCAAGGAGCAGCTCAAGCGTAAGTTTGCAATACCCGTATTTGGTCAAATAGACTTGTGCTGACGTTTTTAGTTCTCATCTACCAGGAGATCATGCGATAAGTCGTCCTCTTAGGAAGCAGCAATAATGCGCTGGCGACACAATATTCATGGTAATACCGGCTAGACGGACAAATTCAGGGCTTTACGACGTATATGCAACCATTTGAGCAATGTGGTTGGATTGAACGATCTTACGTCGAGTTGGACCAGTCCATGTGCATGTGAGGTTTGCATCTTTCCGGGGTTCATGCAACAGATGTTTTGCATTGGGCAGCCAGGAGTAGTGGATGGGAATGAGATCACCTCTTTTCTTGATTACAATGAAATAGATTCAACTCCAAAACAGTAAGCTTATCTTATAGAACGTGAATCACTATGGCATGACCAACAATATCCTTTCCCCCCTCTCGATAGGAATGATATCTCGACCCTGCATTGCGAGTTTACTCATAAATCCACTTCCAGAAAAACTTCCACCCTCATTAGTTTATTAACTGAACGCTCCTTTTGCGCTTTTAACGTCGGCACGCCAACAAACACCTCATCATCCAATAGTCCCTCAAATATCCAAAGTATCTTGTACCTTCCCAGTCGCCCAATCTTTACACTCCGTCGTCAAAGGAGCCACCGTCGACGGATCCACACTCGAAGAATGTCTGCGGGCAGCAAAAGGTATATCACCTTCATCAATACCACCGACTTGGTGCCCATATTCCCTTCTCCAAGCCACTCTCTGAAATCCACGAGTTTTTCCTCTGTGTACTGGACTGTGTACACGCGTACAAGGGGGAGGAGGAGGGACTTTGTATACACTCGTAGTAGTAGGAGAGCGAGAAAATGAGTACTTCTGTCGATGACCCGGAATCGAAAGCCGCGCAAGTGATGCATCTCTTTCTACTACACTATCACGCGATAGCGAAAACAGTGTCGGCGAAGGCGGAAGCGGTGGGAATTCGTCTCTGTCTGCTTGCGAGGGAGACTTGCCACGGGCGACGCTAGACCACCATCTCCTATCCCTCATCTTCTCCATCTGCATCTGTGTATAAAACCTCGCATGTCCTTGACTCCCACCACCACCACCACCACCACTACCTCCCCGACTCTTACCCCCATGACGTCCCACAATCGAGCCTAGACTCGTCACCGAATCCACACCACCCTCATACCTCGGCAACGTACACACACTCGTCCGATTCCCCATCTCCATACCGCCTTCGAAGGGCTCTTCAAACCACTGCCCATCTACACTCCCCGATGCTGATCGCGGCCACTGCGTCCCTGTCGTCCCTTGTTTGTCGACGCGGAAGATTCTGTGCGCGACGATACTGCCGAGGTTTTCGCTTGCGCGGCGGTGCTGCTGTTCGAGATCGTGGAGGTGTTGGCGGCGCTGTTGGATTCGGGTGTGTAATGTCCAGGCTAGGGAGAGGAGGATGAGGAAGAGGAGGGTGCCGAGGGCGATGGCGGAGTCGCGGTCGACTGGGCAGAAGTGTTAGTGGAGTGGAGGTGGATGTGGGGTGGGTGGGTGGGGGGGTGGTTAGGGTGTTGTGGTGATGTTTGGAGGGGGTAGGCCTGGGAGTTACGTACGGTGGGATAGGGGGACTGATCTGGGTTGAGTAGAGGAATCATTTGAAGAGGATGTAGGGGGTGGGATGGAGGTGGAGGTAATGTGGATATGGTGCTCGCCGAAGAGATTGATGATGCTTGTATGTGATGGGCTTTCTTCATTTGGTGCCATGGTCGGAAATGGAGCTCAGTGAGAAGAGGGAAGGGGTATCTAGGGACAGAGCAACTTTTGTCTTCGGCATCCTGCAAAGTCTAGAATTGGCCTGGATCGGTGGGATAAGATAGCTTCGTATCATGTGAATAGCTGTCCCATGGTTGTGAGTGAGGGGTTGTCAGATGCTTCGCGTGGAGTGTGAAGCGCGTGAAAATGTCGATGTCAGGAAGGCCACGGTATTCATCGAGGACCGTTAGATAGGTTAGGTTCAAGTTCTTGCTGTCATGTCAGAAATAGTAAAGTTGTGTTTATGGATGATGTTCCGTGGCAAAGGTGATGCTGAGTATTCCGTTATAATACAGTCTTGATTGGTCCTTCCCCCAAAGTTGAGATGGTATCTTGAAAACGCCCCCCAATGCCCATAACATGCAGTGCGGAGCCTTTGCTATGCAACACTTCACATGCACATATAATATACATAATTCCGTTTCTTCCTCAATCGCATCTCCCGTCCTTCCACCCCGTCCGCCACCTCTCTTCCCACTTCCCACAATCAAACTCCTTCTTCCCAAGCTTCACATTAACAGCGTTATGCGCCTCGCACATCCACCTGCCAAACTCCTCTCTCGAGCTCACCCGCGGCGCATTCCCGTCCCTGCGCATCCAGTCCTGGAAATCCGAGGCGCAGTGCCAGCACGGATACAGCTTTGCGAACGTAGACATGAAGGTACGGGTCTCGGATTGGAGAGATGGGGGTGGCCTTTCGGGGTATGTGGCAGTTATGGAGTGTAGGAGGGTCCAGGAGGAGCGGCCGAGCTGCTCGACGTCGGGTGGACAGTCCGAGGGGAGGACGGGCGGTGCGATGGGAGTGGAGGATTTGGACTTTGGGGTGCCCTTTGTCATGGCCATCCAGGCAGATACGTCGGTACAGGTCCGGCAGCTACAGTAGAAAACATGTCAGAGATTGTTTGCGACCAGCCCGGGTACATTGTTGGTGTTCTTAGAGCTCCAGGCGCATTGTGAGTACTCACGGCTTGCCATCCGGGCCCAGCTTGACGCCCTTCGGCAGCGGGGCCCCCGTTTGCTCTTTCTCAGTCTGGTCTACAGCTCCCGGCGCCATCTTCTTTTCCTATCAAGAAACGCAGTCTAAACAGTTTAAAAGAGTGTGAGGGCGATGTAGAAAGTTCGGCTGCTTGGAAATCCAAACGGGTCACGATCGTCCGTGCAACCGGCTTAGTGGCGCAAGATCCCTGTCATGTCCTTGTCTGTGGAACGTGAGCTCTGACTTCATCCCATCTACTGTCAAAGAGCATTTTCACTATGGATGTGCCTGTTGCTGCGAATGTGCTTGGGACGATTGGTGCTGTAGGTTAATATCGCCGTCGTATATCAGGATGATACTGATTCGGATAGATATGCTGGTCCGTCCAGGTTTGCCTTCCTCAGGATGCTTGGGCGAACAAACGACTGAGGAGAAACAGCTTCTGCCACAACTATGGATCAACTGGCAAAGGCATAATGCAGTTGGGCTACAGCCAACTATGATGATGCTCTGGGCTTGGGCTGGTGTCCCCCTCGGCGTATATAACATCGTGGAGAGCTTCAATATTGCGCTGAGGATACAGCCTCAGATCTTGACTTTGCTGAGTCTGACCACCTGGATTCAGTGCTTCTATTATGAAGGAGTGAGTCTTTATATACATCTTAATCGCTCAAACTCCCTCTGCGGGACTGATCCGCCTTCAGAAATGGACCGTCTTCCGTTCTCTCGCTGTCGTTGTTCCCGTCGCTTGTATCATGGGCGGAATACAGACCGCCCTCATCGTCGCTCTGCGCATTGCAAAAGAAAGACATCTCCAATGGCCACTCACCCTAATGGCTGTCTTATCAGCAGTACTCCTCGCAGCCGGCGTGCTGAGGCACTACTGGGATATATATATCCATCGCACTGTCCGTGGCATCTCTTTCGTCTTTGTTGGGATCGATGCTGCTGGGGATCTTTTCTCCCTAGTCTCGCTTCTTTTCTTTCCCTGGGTCCAACAAAAGCTCAAACGGAGAGGTCTTGTGAATGATGGCACGGGTTTGTCCCCTGCTTGCTCGAGGACCGGCGGTGAAGAGCCGATTGCGCTGCGTGACCTCCCCTCGAGCACTTCGGTGTTCAGGACGCCTTCGGGGGACCTCGACGTCATCCGTCAGCGGAATGTAGCACGGGGTGGAGGTGAAGAAGACGGAAGGAGCGCCTGAGCCCGCCTACGAATCATCGTATGTCGATTATGTAGAGTGCGGGTGAACGCACGTGTGTTTGGCTAGACAGGAAGGTACCATAGAGCTCCTCCAGGTGTCACCGACTCCACCTTCCGCTGCCCTTCATCCTCACGGGTTTTGTCTTTCCAACGCCTTCGGTCTCCTTCGGCATGCGGCTCCGAGCGATCGCTTGCTCCCGGTCACAGGCTTCCGCGTTTGTGTCCCCCACCCACATCTTGCTGCTTTGCTGCCCCCTCGCCTACATAAACTCACACACACCCCGTAACTAACAGCCTCTCCTCCTCCCACAACACGCATTTGCGACAAAGCTGTCGTCCCCTTTAAAAGCAACCCTTCCCTCGACACACACTCATGTTAGCCTTCACAAAGGTCATGTCGGTGGGTTCCAGCTCTGGCGCTCCGCCGACTCCCCACCCGACTCCGCGTACAGATGATCCGGGCAGCATCGACCAAGTGGTGAAAAGAACAGATCTGGTAAGTCAACGCTGTACCCTTCACACCAGAGCACAGACTAATGCCGTTCTTCTATAGGATGCCGTTGGAAAAATGCTTGGTATGATCGAGGAGGTTCTCAATGAGTCTGCCGAAGCCCCCATGCTGCCGAGTCCTCCCATCAATACTCCTGCATTCTCGCCGGCGCCCTCCGTCTACAAGGGCACACGCACCCGTGGCCTGAGCGGTATCGGTGACCGTCTTGCGCAACTGAAGCTCGAGGAGCGTAGCTCTCCGCTCAAGGACTCCGACACCGCCTCTGTTAGTCGCTCTGTTGTTGCATTCATCCCGGAAGAGGAGGACGACGACGAGATTGGCAGTCAGGACAGTGGCAACAACGAAGGTATCAACATTTTGTTGCCAAAACACAATCCCCACACATCTTCTAGTTCGCTGCAGGGTTCTTTAGGTGGTATTCCTGTTGTTCTGGGCTCTCCCAAGGTCAACCCGCTCATGGAGGAGTTCCTCAACTTCTCCAGCGCTGAGCTCCCCGTCGTCGACCCAGACACGAAGGGAACCTCTTCCACTGTTATCGCCTCGGCTGGCGATAACTCCAGTGGAAATGGCATTGTTGACAGCAGCCATCGCTCTACCAAGAGCGTTACCGGCGACGAGGTGGTCGAGAAGAGCAACTGGGCCGAGGAGGTGTAAGTACCTATTCACAGTGCTTGTGTGGCATTCGCTAATTACCCCGGTGCAGCATGGACGGTGTCGACCGCGCCTTCAAGCAGGTGGAGCAACTCGCCATGGACCAGCATCATGTCGATTCGAGCCGCACGTTCGAGGAATACTTCATCGGCCGCCTCAACCAGGTCCTCGAAAGCAAGCATCGGATCGCCAAATTCGAGGTCCGCCAGAAGGAGACTGTTGTGAATGGGGTCCACGAGGAGTAGAGTTCTCGAACTCGACTCGCAACAACCGAATATGGCGACGCATCGAAAGTTGAGCATGCCGGAATGCCTCTAAACGATTTCATGTATGGAATGTCTTTTGTCTGAGCTGGCGCTGATTTGGCTCACGGAGATATGCGATTACTTGGGGATCACTTGGGATAAGAGGACTAAAAAGGTGGCCTATAATGCGTATGGAGATGGCAAACTTAATAGTGATCCAGCTTTGTTGTCTTTTCCGACGATAGATAATGGCTATTAATGGCATTCAAGATTCTATATTCACGCTCGCCAACAAAATTTCCAAGTCTTTTTTACAAAGTATCTAAACCAAGCAGTCCCCAACAAGCACCTCACGCCTTCTTCCCAAACACCCTAAATCTCTTGACCCCACCATCCGGTATAATAACCAACTTCGCATGCGTATACGCCTTACCCTGTACCTCCTTCAACTCAGCCTTATACTCCTGCTCCTTATCCGGGCCACTCTTCTGCGGTTCCAAGACCTCGACCCAAGCCGCATCCTCATGCCCGGGTTCCGCTTCAAAAGACCCCGCAAAAACCTGCACCTTCTGGGGGAAATTGCCGCGGAAATGGGCGGTATCGATGACCAAATGATCGATCTCGCCTTTCGCGCCCAACTTCACAATCGTCCAATCGACATGCTCGCCCCGCGTCCTCTTAGTTTCCCAGCCATCCCCCATATCCTTCCCGCGCCCAGGCAACAGCAAGTTATCTTTAGTGCCGAAGTGCTGATCCGAGCACGACGTCGCCACGCCGCCCATGACGGTGGCCGAGAGTTCGAACACGGCGTCCGCGGAGGCCGGGAACACGGGGACAGCGATGCCGTAGAGTCTGAAGCGCGCGATACCTCCATCGGGGTACATGAGCAATCGCACATGGGTATACGCCTTCTCCGTCACACTACCAAGTTCCCACCCATGGCGCTGACTGGGTCCGCATTCCTGCTTCCCTAGTATAGTTTCCCAGCCGTCGAACCCGGGGTTCTGCAACGCGGATTCTTCTTCCGAGCTGCTCGCCGTGTACCCTTCCACCGCGATCTCGGGCGCGTGGTTGCCGTTGAAGAAGGCGGTGTCGATTTCTACTCCCGCGACTCTCCCGCTCGCCACCCCGAGTCTGATGACGACCCAGTCCGCGGGCTCGGTGTTGTGGCGCCGCGTTTCCCAGCCGTCGTACCAGGCTCCGGCGTGGGTGAAGACGCCTGGTTTGCGGATTGGAGGGGTCGGTGTGATGAGGTTGGAGGCTGCGGCGAACCATTCGTCGGAGAAGGCGAGGATTTTTGATCCTAGGGGTGCGGAGATGAGGTCTAGGATGGAGTTAGATATGGATTGGGAGAAGATTGGGGGGACGGTTACTTGTGTATTTCGATGTGAAGGTTGAGTCTATCGCGTCGACTGGGATGCTCCGTGCGGTGGAGGGGGGCGCCATAGCTACGGGGGATATTCTGAGAGTATGAAAAAGATTAATTCCGATTCCCTTTCAGACGTAAAAGAAAAAGCAATCAAAAATTGCAAACGTTTTAGACCCTGTGCTAGATACCTACCTTGGGAGACGTTGGGGAAGCTCGCACTGTTTATAGCGGGGTACTTGGACTACCTACATACGTACGTAGTGGGGTAGCTTAGCTATCAGTCCGGAGGCCGCCGAAGACAGCAAGAGCTTCCGACTGATAGCGGTGAAGACGGAGATAATTATCGAGTAAGAGAAACTCTTTTCAGGTACGTGTCTTCGGAAAAGTACAAGAACAAAATTGGAGGGGCGACGGATAGCAACGGACTGTTAGGTTAAATGCCGAGAACGATGGTTTGAATTGGTCTGGACGCTGGGCAGCATGTTGAAGCTATTCATTGAGAAACAAGTGCCTACGTAAAAGAACATGCGCTTCCTTGCTATGATGATGATGACGATGATGATGCGCTAGAAATCCAGAATTTATGCAAGGCCGCCCTATTCTATCCCTACAGTTCTTCTTGTGAATGTGCATGCCTCCGACATACATTGAACGTCAAGTGTTCCAAACCCCTCTCATCAAAGCCAGCGCCTTGTCGGTCGGCTCACAAGCTTCGGCCTGTCGAATAAACACGTCCTGACACGGAGTAAATGATCTGAAATAGGACCGGCTGTGGTTTTCCTATTCTTTCTGTCAGCGTTACTGCTCAGGACAGATCACGCGACAATTTCCGCTATTCACCCATAGCTCGGATCATCCCATCTGGTATCGTCGTAGTAGTCTCCGCCATTCTTGTGTCCCCCGAGATCGAACTTCGTCATGAATTCGGGCGGTACTGTGGGAATGTACTTTCGTTCTCGCTCCTTGTTCACACCACCAAATCCTGCACCAAAGGTAATCAACATGTCGGTCGAAGTTGGAAGATGGAATGGGAGCATAAATGAAGGATCAAGAAGGAGGTCATCTGGCGGTTCTCCAGTTTCTGCCTCTTCCTCTGAAGCTTTCGATGGCGCTGGTGACGCCGAGGGAGGGGATTGTGCTGTGGTTTTCACAGGCGTGGATGGTGCAGACGGCCCCCTTGATATGCGCGAAGCTCTGCGGTCTGCAGCCGCCTTTTGTAAGTGGACAATGTAGTTGCGCGCACTTTTTGAAAGCCCTTTCTCGCCAACCTCTGGTCGGTAGTTCTTCGCGGCGTGGAGAAGTTGCTGGTGTGAAAGCCGTGGCAGTTGCTGTAATGTGCCCACGAGTGACTCTAGATCTTCACCAAGGGAAGAGAAACACTGCAGCCACTGGAGCAGCTGCACGAGAGGTTCGAGGTGGCGCTGGGTAGCTTCCATTGTGCTCTCGCCGGTTGAAGTCATAGACCCGTTCTCGTAGTGCTCCGGCTGGCGGTTGTTTGTACGTGCCCAATCTTCGAGTGTCGA
Source organism: Massarina eburnea CBS 473.64 (assembly GCA_010093635.1). Classification (NCBI taxonomy): domain Eukaryota; kingdom Fungi; phylum Ascomycota; class Dothideomycetes; order Pleosporales; family Massarinaceae; genus Massarina; species Massarina eburnea. The sequence continues at coordinate 1,128,200 of MU006785.1, forward strand.
CACGTTCATTCGAATCTGCATAGCTTTGGTACGAGCGAGGTATTTTCGATCCGACATTATCCGGTTGAACATCTCGAAGGAGAGCCAGTACATAAGCTGCGAGATAAGTTGAGCGGCAATGACTGAATGGATATCGTATAGGTCTAATACGAAGAGGGTCGAGGACAGCAGGGATGTGATGTTGCGTGGGGAAGGCTTCATTCTCTGCTTCGGCGAGGGGGGACGGAATCGTTTCTCGAGCGGCTCGACAGGCTTTGCTTTGGGCTTGGACTTGAATATCTTCCATTCGTGCTGGAAGGTTACGTCTTCAAAGCCAGGCATAGGTTCGTGGTCCAGCATGGCCGTGTCTAAGCACTTATCCATGCGGCGCTCTGCATCTCTTATAATTAAGATGAATATGTCATTGATGGTCTCCGACAGTTGGAGCTGAAATTGAAGGGTTGCAACGGCGAGCCCGGAGTCCTTCTTGAGATAGTGTAACAGCAATGTTGCGTTCGAGATCCAGAAAGCAAGCACCGTCATGTCCCACTGATGCCTTTCTACCACGACGTTGACCTTTTCCATTGCTGCCGAGAGGAGCATCTCCAACAGCTCCGTCCCAGAGTGGTAATGTGCGTACCGGGCACTGAGGAACAAGATGTTGGCGGGAATGGGTTTTTGGGAGGGTGAACGTTGGGGCGTCATATTCGTGATGATGATGTCGAGTATGCGATCGAGCTCGTTCTCTTGGAACACGAACATCTGGTCGTGGAGGCAGCGGTCCCAGACGAACTCCTGCCCCTCTTCTACTTCTTCAGGTGACTGCAACGGTCAGTACTGTTACTGTTACATAATCACAAGGGGGTGCGACTACCTCGGGTTTCTCGTCGAGGCCTAGATTTCCGATATCAACTTCTAGGTTGAAAGCGCTCTCCATCATCATGCGCCGCTTCATATCATTCTCCTGCATCTCCATCTCAAAGCGATCTGAGCCGAGGCCGGAGTTGTAGAAGTCGTCGGTCACGCCCGCATTGCCAATGTTGTAGCCGCTCTCGTTGAGGTAGTCGGAAATCTCGCTGTTTGGTTCTACGAAATCGAAAGCGGTTCTGCCGGCGGATGACTTGACGTCGGTGGATGCGCCGTGGTCTAGCAGGAGTTTGACGATGTCCTTGTGCCTGTTGGTCATGGCCCACATGAGGGGCGTCCAGCGGTTCCGGTCTTGGGCGTCCACTGTGGCGCCTTCTTTTATGAGTATCTCGGCAACGTCCTCGTGTCCAAAGCAGCTGGCGTAGACAAGGGGCGGCGTGCCCTCTGCGTCTGCCGCGTCGACGTCGATGTATTCCCGCGCTTTTCCGTCGAGCAGACGCCTCACCCTTTCCAGCTCTCCATTTGACGTTGCCAAGGCGAACAGGCCTTGGAGGGCCTCCCGCTTCTCGCTGTGTGACAGTTTCTCATCAGCGACGACCTTCGCTTCGTCTCCGGCGTTGTCGTTCTTCAGACGGGCCTGGTGCGCGAGCATCTGCACCAAGCGACTGTCGCTGTCTTCCAGGGCCTGCATGTCTTCATCGCCCAGGTTCGGATCGTCGAGGGAGAGGTTGAAGCTGAGGGGCTGGGCGGGCATGGGGTTGGTAATGAACTGTGACTGTCCTAGTTGCACCGTCAGACGGCCGTTCATCGCTCCTGCCGTGCGCGCCACTCACCCTGCCATGCATCGTAGATTTCTGTCTCTTCGTTCAATACCATAGACACCGGCCGTCTATCGTCCAGGGAGGTCGGAAGGTCTGAGGGCAGCATGCGAGACCTCGGCGGGTCGCCTGTGTAGGCGTGCTCGTTGGGCGGAGAGTCCATTGTGGCGCATTGAGGACTGGCGAGGGGGTAGGCCTAGGCAGTAGTGAATTCGGCGTATGACGATGTCGAGGGCCTCCCGGAACCTTGTAGGCGGGGGGCGCCCACTGCGGAAATGAGCAGTCGGACGTAGAAAGCCAGATGGTGTTCGCAGACAGCTGTGCAGCACGCGGACAAGTCTGAGACGCGGCGAGAAAGTCGTACCTATGTATTATTATTCCAGATGGCCAGACGTGCAAGCTCGCGCGCACCGTCTGGTGTCGTAGGTGGTACGGCGACCACTGGACCCGATGGCCGCTAACCGAAACGGGCCTCGCTCGCTCTGGGGACCTCCAAGGGGGCCACACGGGACAAAGAGACGAGCCCAGGCGCACTCGCTATCACTGTCGCTTAGTCAGCGCATCACTGGCCTCTCACACCCTCTGTGCCTCTCTACGTCTACAGCAGATCGGCCGAGATGGTGCCTTCTTCCGGTCCGATGTAGAGTAAAAAGGCAAAGACGTGCTTTCTTGCTTTCTTCGTGGCCGCGGTGGGGAGGATGATGATGATGATATAATGGCGATGCGTTGTCTCTCTGCAACCGGAAGGCTCATCATCTGGCACGATGTGCTGGTCGTGGCGATCCTTTCCACGGCCATTATTATTCTTCTGGTGTTGAATCCGATGCGCTTCTCCGGCTGCATTATTATTATTCCCCGACGCGGTCCCACCTCTGCGTCTGGCGCGGCAGTGTCCCTTTGCCGTGGCCAGCTACACATCACGTGCTCGTGTCGAATCACCATCAGTCAGCGAGCATTGGCCTTGCCAATAATGGGCCATGGCTTGCTTGCGCGCTGTCTTGACGTCTTTGGCTTCCGATCCGATCCCCTCGCCTTCCTTCGGCCTGCCTGTTTCCCGTGGCCGCTTCTCGTGACCGCTTCTCGTGACCGCTCCCATCCCAAACATGACTGCGGCAAGCCCGTCCCCCCCGTAGACTTGCGACATTGGATGTTGGCCCCGCCGCACCGCCGCACCGCCCACGCGCCTCGACCTCGAACACCCCGCTACCCGGAACATGCACTGAGCTTGGGTCGTTCCTGAATCTGCAGGCATGACTTCCCCGGAGGAAGATGCAAGTCGCAGCGCGCGCTTTTCGCAGATACTGTCGCGTCTGACAGAATTGCCCGACTACATCTGGAATGCCGACATTGAGCCGTTCCATTCGAGCTACGACAACTGGCACTTCTCCGGTGTCCAGAAGGCCGGCCGTCCCGTCTCGCGCGGTCGCAGCGCGGGGAACTCGGTCTCCTCACGCTCTCCAGATGGTTCCCGCCCGTCCTTCCACCGCCACCAGAAGTCCTCGGGCAGCGATACGAGCAGCACCGCCACACACGTTACCGCGACCGGCGACGTACCCCGCGACCGTCAAGTGGTGTGCCGCGTGTCGACGCACACCCTGCGCCTCGAGCGCGAGTTCAAGCTGGCCCAGGCCGTCGAGCAGAAGTCGGACCCGCAAGGCTGCCACTTTGTGCGTCCGGTCGAGTTCATCCGACTGCCCACGAAGCCGGGCAACACCGAGCCATTGGCCGCGAGCATCGTGGAAGCGCCGGGCCCCAACTACCTGAGAGAGCTGGTTCAGTTCGGCCCAAATGCCTACAAGGCTCTGCACCAGGACGACCAATGGAAGTTCCGTCCGATCCAGCTCAAGGGCGGCATACCCCTCCTGACCTTCCTGGACTTCGCCGTGGGCGCCACCGAATGCCTGGAGATCCTGCATCACGGCCATGAGATTGTCCACGGCGAGATACGGGGCGATGCCTTCCACTTTGCGGAGAGTGGCATAGTCAAGCTGATCAATTTTGGGAGCGGGGCGCGGTCCTTCGAAAACGGCCTCACATCTGCGGGTTGGAATACCCTGAGTAAAGAGCGGGGTGTCGAGCTGAAGCTTGCCTTCATCGCTCCAGAGCAAACGGGGAGGATGCCTGCGGAGCCCGACAGCCGCACCGATATATACAGCCTAGGCATTCTCTTTTTCGCCATGCTCTGCGGAGAGACCCCGTTCGACGGGCCTACCCCGCTAGATGTCATGCAGAACGTCCTGAGCAAGCGCATACCGCCCGTGTCCTCGAAACGAATGGATATACCAGAAGCCCTTTCGAGCGTGATCCAGCGAATGATGCAGAAGAACATCGAGGAGCGGTACTATAGTACGAGCGGCCTCAAGTTCGACCTCATGAAGATACGCGACCTCCTTTCCGAGGGTGACGGTGAAGGTCTCAAGAATTTCCGCGTTGGCTCAAAGGACATCAGCTGCTTTTTCAACCTCCCGCTGAAGCTGATCGGCCGAACCAAGGAACGAAAAGCCATCGTAGACGTGATTGAGCGCGTTTCGAAACGCCGGCGTCATGGCCCCTTTGGAAAGGGCTTCAATAGTCTCAGTTCCAACTCATCATACTCAGATCCCCGCATGGAGATGAACCACCTCGATGAAGTCATTTCCGATAGCACAAGCTCTCAGGGGTCTGACAGTCGCATGAACAGCGTTTGCGGCCCCAGCTCTGGACCCGTATTCATGGAAGCGACTCGGTCCATTCATCAAAGATCGCAGGATAGCGTCCCCAGATCAGAGGGCTCTATCCCAGACGAAATATCGGAGACCAGACCGCACCTGCATTCGAACAGTCGTGGGCCTTCGAACCACAGCATAGAAGGATCGCTATCACTCTCGCGTTCCAACCATTCCGAGGGAAGCTCGCTTCTCCGGTCCATGTCAAATGTCCGGAACTCGCGTCTGAGAAAGAGAGGTCGTTGTGAATTCATCTCTATCGTAGGAGCGACTGGATTGGGGAAGTCAAGGCTCGTTCAGAGCATTCAAACGACCGCCCGGAGCAATGGATACTTCGCGTCAGCCAAATTCGACCCGGCGAGAAAGGCGCCTTTTGAGCCCATTCTGAGGCTCATGTCAAGTCTGTTCCGTCAGATTTTTAGCGAGTCAGATGTCAACACGGTACGTCAAATGATATAACGGACACGGCCCTGAACTTGCTGACGTTAGATCCAGGAGTTCCATTCGAATCTGAGGAACTATTTGAAGAATACAGGGGTTTGGTCTATTCTTCACACTTACCTTGATTTGCCAGAATGGCTTCTATCAGCTGGCGATGCCCCGCAAACACCACAGCCAGCACAGCAACAGCGCGACCTTAGACCACCTCACACAGACGGCAGCCGTCGGGCATCGTCACCTGCAGTTCATTGTGGAGCATCCACCCATACTGCAGAGACGTGGCTGCGAAGTGGGGGCGCTTCCAAAGCTTCCCGCTTTATGAATATCTTCATCGACATTTTACGTTTATTGGCGACACAGAAGCTTTGCATATGGAGTCTCGAGGATGTTCAGAACTCGGATTCGGAAAGTGCCGAGTTGATCAGTCACATTGCCAAGGCTAAGATTCCTCTAATACTGATTTTCACTTACCAAGACGAGCAAGCATTACCCAGAGATATACGCAATCTCTTGCCATTGGCAACGAAGATTGAACTTCTGCCCTTCACAGAAGAGCAAACTACCGAATACGTTGCAGAGACGATGCATCGAGACAAGGAGTATATTCTTCCACTTGTAGCCGTTGTTCAAGAAAAATCTCGTGGTAACCTGTTCTACATTCGCGAAATATTGGACACATGCTACCGGAAGCAATGCGTGTTCTATTGCTGGAAAGAAGGAACCTGGGTAAGTCTAGTCTAGTTCCTCATGGGCTTCAGCACACTAATGGTTTTACAGCGGTTCGACCTTGACAAGATCTTTGAAGTGTTTGCGAGCTCCGATTATGGCTCTTCAGTCAACACCGATTTCATTGCCAAACGACTTCGAGAGTTGCCATCGGCTACCCAAAAACTTGTGGCTTGGGCCTCTTTACTTGGTGCAACTTTTTCTTTCACTCTCGTCAAGAGGCTAATGAGTGGGCAAAACGCACCCCCGGATGCCAGCCGGATCCCACTACTGCAAAACAAGGACTGTGCGGTGACTGCCCTCAACACTGCTGTTACAGCTTTCGTCCTCATGTCCGCGGATGACGAAGACAGATTTCGTTTCAGCCATGACCGTTATCTTATGGCTGCCGTAAACTCGTTGGATGATGAATGGGATACGGCAATGATGCATTACATGATCGCCAAACTCACCATCGCTGACGGGGGGCATGAGGATGATTCTATTGTGGGCTCCAAAGCGCTCTACATGCGAAGTCGACACATTTGCCTTGCCGCCGAGATCATCAAAGCCAGAGAAGTCGAAAGAGCTGCATTCAGAGATGTCTTGTATCAAGCGGCGGAAACAGCATGCGAGTCGGGAGCTAGGTCTACAGGTGTCTATTACTACGCACACTGTTTGCTCCTACTGCAAGACGATCCCTGGATGGATGGCGATAGCGCGCCAGATGTGTCGTACGCGGAGACGCTGCAACTCTTCGTCCGGGCCGCCGAATGCTACTGGCATCAAGGCATGCTTGACGAAGCTCTTTCTCTAATCAGGACTACGTTCAAGCACGCCAGAGATGCCTGTGACATGGCGTCTTCATTCATCCTTCAATCTCGCGTCTACGCTGTACAAGGCGACAGTTTCGGTGCTTTCCAGTCTCTGAAGGACTGCTGCTCATTGCTAGATATGCCTATTCCGACAACTACCTGGGAAGAGTGTGATGCCCAGTTCCAGCAAGTCTGCGCACGTTTGCAGAGCATAGATAAAGAGGAATTGCTGTCGAGGCCTTTGTCGACGGACAATCGCAGATTGATGACCCTAGGACCCATCACTGTCGAATTACTCAGCGCAGCTTTCTGGTCGAACAGCCTTCTCTTTTACCAATGCACTCTAATGCTGATCGACATACATTTGTCGAAAGGGACCGTGTCGCAAGTTGCTCTTGGCTACGTTCACCTGGGCTCGATCGCAGGCGGCCGTTTTAACATGATGGAATTCGCCGTGGAGTGTGGCACGATCGCGAAACGTCTGTTCGACATGTATCCAGACGATCACTACACTCTGGGACGCGGGAAGACTCTAACTAGCCTATTCCTAGGCCACTTGCAAACCCCCATGTCAGCTCTCTTCGTCGACCTTAGTGCTGGGATGGATGCTTCCCTACTCGCAGGAGACAGGTTACTCTCACTACTAAACCTCGGCGTCACTGCTCATTTCCAGCTCATGGCCTCCACCGACGCGGCTGATGTGGAGACATGGATCGAAGAATCTGCACTGGAATTCAAGGACTGGGACCAAGACACACGAGGTGGTGTGTTCCTAGTTTCTTGCCGACAGCTAGCTAGAGCAATCCAGGGAAAGACTGGAATCCATGACCCGGCATTGATTTTCACGGACGGCGAACACGACAGCGCACAATACCTTGACTACCTCGAAAACAAAGTGAGCAATCCGAAGCGACCCAAGTCCTTCTATCTCGCATTGCAAATGCCCGCATTAGTCGTTTACGGACATTGGCGCGAGGCTATCGAACTTGGCGAGCAGGTCCTGCCCATGTTGGACAGTTTGTGGTGTCAGAGACTCGTCTATGGTACATGGTACTATCTCTCTCTTGCATACATGGCACTGCTCAGAGAAGAGCGTGAGCACGTGGACAAGGAACGCATGATGGGCTTTGTGCGTAAAACTATCAACAAGATGGAGGCCTGCTGTATTATCACAGATGTGAATTATCAGCACTGGATCTCGCTTCTCACTGCCGGCATGTGCGAACTGACAGGAGCACAAGCGTTGTCACACTATGAAGCGGCACTGGATCACAGTGAAATACACAATTTCGTTCTGGACGAGGCGCATGCCTTCGAATTGTATGCCGAATCGTGCATTCGTAAGAAAGCCCTCAGGCCTGCCCGCCATATGCTCAAGGACTGTATCTCGACCTATCGCAAGGTATCAGCGTATGGCAAGGCAGATCAGCTCACTGCCAAGTACGAGTGGCTGCTCAGAGGGACGGCTTCTTTAAGCACAATGGACGTGGCTGTACAAACCACTATAATCGACACCGGTAACACGTCTCTTCGGTTGGAACAGAATGAGGACCAAGAGGCTCACTTTTTGGGCACGGAGTCTGCCGTTGATCGCACTCAAGACTGGGTCACCCCAAACTCCGCGAAACGACATGAATCACAGCACGATTTGCAAAATGGCTTTTCGGCTGCTGGTCTAGACATGCTTGATCTCAGCTCTATCCTTGAAAGCAGCCAGCTTCTGTCTAGTGAGCTCAAGTTCGACAAGCTCATGGCCAAGATGGCTGAGATCATTCTCGAGTCTACTGGCTCTTCGCTGTGCGGCATTGTCATCGAAGATGCGCAAATCGAGTGGAGTGTGGCGTGTATTGCTACTAACGAAAACGATAAACTCGAGGGTCTTCCTACTGGGGGCGTCGCCTCGTATCCCTCTGGTCAATCGTTGGATACGATTGAAAATATTATTGCGCGACAGATCACACACTACACCCTCAGATTCCGCGAAACTGTTTTCTGTCAGAACCTACTTGAAGACGATCGATTTTCGAATGTCACCGAGACATATTTGAGTAAAAACCCTGATGGCAAGGCAGTCATTTGTATACCCATCATCCACTCCGAGCATCTCATGGGCGTGATTTACGTCGAAGGACCGCCGAACTCTTTCACCGAACGCAATACGAACGTATTGCGTCTACTCGTCAACCAAGTATCGATCTCGCTGGCAAACGCGCTTCTTTTCAAGCAAGTCGAACGTGTCAGCGCGTCAAACGAGGCGATGCTTGAGATGCAGAAGAGAGCACTGGCTCAAGCTCGTTCAGCGGAGATCAAGGCGAAAGAAGCTGAGGCTATTGCGATTCGGAACATGAAGCTTAAGGAGGAAGCAGCGAAAGCCAAGAGCTTGTTCCTGGCTAATGTATCACATGAACTGAGAACCCCTCTCAACGGCGTTATCGGGATGTCGGAATTGCTCAAGGCAAGCCCCTTGAACGGGGAGCAAGCAGGATATGCGGATTCGATCAGAGTCTGCGCCGACACCCTTCTTAGCATCATCAATGATTTGCTCGACTATTCGAAGCTAGAGGCTGGCAAGATGAACGTCATCAGCATGCCGCTGTCTCTCAACGAAACGATCACGGAGGTTGTTCGAGCGCTGGCCTACACAAATGCCGAGCGAGGCCTCAAGACTGTAGAACAGCTCGAACTTGATCCCGAGCTCCTAGTCATGGGAGATCCCGTTCGTCTCCATCAGATTCTCATGAATCTGCTTTCCAACAGCTACAAATTCACGCCCAGAGGCTCTGTCACTGTGCGCGCTGTCGTCGATAACGAAAGCGAGAGCTGGATCGATGTCACATGCAGCGTTATTGATACTGGCATTGGTATCCCAGAGAAGCAGAAAAAGAAGCTGTTTCTCCCATTCAGTCAGATCGAGAGTTCAAGTTCGCGCAGTTACGGCGGCACAGGTCTTGGCTTGAGCATCTGCAAGGCGCTCATCGAGAATGTGATGGAGGGTCGCGTCTGGTTGGATTCTACACCCGGTGTTGGCACTACGGTCTCCTTTTCTCTGCGTTTCCAAAAAGTGCCGAAGGAGGAAGCACAGAAGAGACAATTTGTATCGCGCGACCCGGATCCCATGGCAAAATTCTCCAGCCAAGAGAACAACGGACACGAACAGGACACGCCTTGTATCGATCTAAGCATGATCCCGCGGAAAGAGTTAAGGGTGTGTATTGCGGAGGACAATTTGATCAACCAACGGATTGCGATCAGCTTTGTGCAAAAGCTAGGGTTCAAGTGCGATGCTTACCTTGACGGATTCAAGACCGTAGACGCACTAGAAAGAGCCAGCGACAACGGCCGCCCATTCCACTTAGTGCTCATGGATGTCCAAATGCCGCACTGCGACGGCTACGAAGGTAAAGCCAAATCTACAAACCCCACTCACCTAGCGCAATAACTAACGAAGCCATAGCAACGCGTCTCATACGCAACCATAGCGACCCCAATATCCGCAACGTTCTCATTATCGCCATGACGGCATCCGCAATCCAAGGCGATAGAGAAAAATGCCTCCAATCAGGCATGAACAACTACCTCGCCAAACCCGTCCGCGCACAAACGCTCAAAGCGCTGTTGGAGTCGTATTTATCTAAAAAGGAAGAGAAGGAAATGCCCAACTTGCAGGCTGAGGCTAAGGAAATGGTTAAGGAGGCGCTGAAAAAGGCAGAGGCAGAGGCAGAGGCAGAGACTGGCGGAACAGTGAAGGAAAGCGTAAAGACGTATGAGCGCGAGAATGGAGTCAAGGTCGGGGACAACATCATCGAGGAGTCAAAAGAGGAGATTAAGAATAGTTTGACTATGGCCGGTTTGAATGGCGAGGGAGAGGAAGTGGGTGGTGGGGGCGTGGTCAAAGCAAGACCGAGCTCTGTTCGGGTAAACACAACACAGAAGTGGCGGTCATCGTCGCCAAAGGGCGACGGTGGTGATGGCGCGGATAAGACGAATGATTAATGGCGTTCGACGGGATTGGAGTCAAGGACGCACGCACATTGCGTTTTTTACAATGCTTTGGTATGGTTTGGAAGCGCTTCTTGTATGCATTGTTGTCTACGGTTTTTCTCTCTTTCTTGTTTACGACTTATAGGGTAGGTATCTGTCTTTGTTTGTTTTGTTCCGGCTTGGTTTAGTTTAGAGGGGAAACGAAAGCATGTACGGGTGTCTCTGGCATTCTATCTGGGTTTATGCATAATTGCATAAAGGTAGGTCACTTGTCTATATGATAGGGATTTTGTTCGTTTTTTTTTGTGGGTGGAAAGAAGTCCGCTGGGGATTTTTTATATAGGGTCGATTCAACACTCGCTGTGTGGATAAATTCAGAGTATAGTAATTGAAACTTGTCATCGTTGTACTTCATGTTTCTTTGATGATGTGGAGGACTGTCCTGCCATGCCATGCCATGCCCTGCCCGCCTGCGGGTCAGGATTCGTAGCGTGTTATGTTATGTTATATCATATCAATACACCACCATACGAAAAACCCCCAAACCAAATCAAACCCCCCCAAGTATCGCTTTACTCCATTCCAGCAAGCGTAGTACTCATCATCAACGAAAGGTTCCGAACCGACTGCACCAGACTCCCAATCACGGCTTCGCGCTCCTCATCCCGCATCTTCAACTCCTCCAACTCCGCCCTCACGCCTAACAACTCTTGCTTCATCGCCGCAGTAGCGGTCCCGTACTCAAACAACGTGGTTTCTAGACACTCGATTTGCTTGTTTCGAGCTTCGAGTGTGGCTTTGAGGGATGTGGATGCGGACACTGATTGTGTGGCGAGTTGTTGGAGGAGGGTGATGCTTTTTTCCTGTTTCCGCTGGGCGGATTCGAGGGTTGAGAGGTTAGTTGCTAGGGAAGCTGTGGTGGTGGTGGTGGTGGTGGGGTGGTGTGTTTGGGGTGAGGGATGGGTTGGGGAAGGTGTGGTGGAGCGTGGAGTGTAGACGGTGTCGTCGTTTCCATGGGTTGATGCTGGGGGGTTTGTGTCGGGTGTATCGGGCGCTTTGGCGTCGTAGTCGGAGTCTGAATCACTCGCGTTGTCTCTATCGTTTTTGTTCGGCTGTTGAGTTTCGAGATTGGGTATGGAGGTACGATATGGTTCGGTCTCGACGCCGTGGGCTTCGTTCAGGGGATTGAACTCAAGGTCGCGTTTGGTGTCGTGGATAGGAGTCTCGCGAATTTGTAGGGACTCTGAGACACGCTTGTTGAGTAGGTCGTTGATTTCAGACCCTGGATCACTGTCGTTGTTGGGATACAGATCGCGATTGACGCCGTGGTTTTCACTATTCGGCTGTTGGTTCTCCATTTGGCTCGCGGTAAGTTGGTTATCGCTTGCAGGTTGGCACTCTACATTATTCTTAGTAGGCTGGTCCTCGTGGGTAGAGGCGAAGTTCCATTTCCATTCATTCATACTGATGTTTGGATTGAATACAAGAAATCAGAGTTAGTGATGGTCAATTGAGATGATACGTCTGTGTGAGGTGTATAACTGTGTGAATGTTCTGAACAATCTCCGTAAGAGTGGGAATTCGCGTTATATCTATAGAATTATTACACTGGCATTGTGAGATTCCGAACTATGCGTCTGTTTGTGTTTCAGCCACAAACTGTTGAATAGAATGATATCGATTACATTGTGTAGATTCTACCTGAGACAGTGTCATGTTAAGAGCAGTTTTGCTCAATGGAGTGTATAAGTCTCAGGCATAATGGTTAGTATGAGTATTATGTGGATAGCTAACCCATTAGGGTGCCACGTATTAGTGATATGAATATCCTTCGACTTGATTTGCATCGTGACGATGTTCACAATCACGTGGGTATGAAGTGTGGCATAGGCGAACAATTTAACTTCTATCTTCCCCTCTAAGTGTTCGATCTATTGGACACCGTAATAGAGACTAGGGTACCGTAGGCTGTTACTGCGGTTACACGAATCCTTTGTTATTATATGAAACATCACGTGTGAAACAAATAGTTATAGTGATAGGAACAAAGTAAACATTTCTTCGACCACTGTATACCGATTCCATTGCGCGGACGTAGCCGCATTTCAATAGCTATCTGTACTACCACCTCCACCACTAGAACAAAAGGAATATACCCAAAAAATAACCACCTATTGACGCCGGCTGTTCCAAACAGCAACCAACGAACGTGGTCCTATGTCGCGTGACTGACCTCAGAAGGTTCATTCTATCATTAATAGTTCGGATTACCACGTTTTCGCCGTAAGTCAGGTAAGTCAGAAAGTCCGTTCGCAGGATCCCAATGCATTGCTGCTGAGAACCCAAGATCTTAGAAACGCCAACCCGTAACGCTAGTGAAATCGCAATATCATACAGCAATCGCTCTAGAAAGGAATGACGTTTACGCAGTAAAGTCCAAAAAGTCGTCCAAGGCTGAATAGTCATCCATCGCCTTCATTTCAAGCTCGAACTGTGAGCAAGTGTTGTCAGGAAGGCCGTTGAAGAGATCGTCGAGTTCACTCCTCGGCTCGGTAGGTGATGTCGGTGGAGTTGTGAAGGGGTTGGATTGAACGGACGATCGCGAAGGGGTGGATGAATCTTTGAGCGGGCTTGGCTGAATGTGCTCCTTCATCGAACCAACCGAATCCCGTCGGTGGGCAGGTGACATGGGGGGTGTGCGTGAATTCTGAGAAAGTTGCTGTATGAGACGCATGGACGCTACTTCGCTGGCATATGAACTTGACGAACCGAAACTGGAATTTGAAGGCTTTGTATCCTCGCTGAAAGGGCTTGATGCAGAGGCAAAACTGTATACATTAGCGAGATTCATAGATTGGACGGATGGACATACCTGAAAGGATTTGTAGATGCGTTTGTAGGATCATTGAAGCTCGTAGTCTCAGAGTGCGTTCGTGATAGAGGTTGCGCTTGCAGGAAGCCTTCGAAAGGAGAAGAACACATTTCGGATTCGGGCGAGTCTGCAGAAATTGATGAAGGCGCAGAGGCGAGTGCTCGCCGTGTCCGGTTTGCCTTCTCTGCCCGATCGTCCATGTCCGGTCGAGTCTTCTTCGGCCTACCGCGCTTAGCTTGTCGACGCACTGCATCAGCAAATCCGCCTACGCACATGCCGCGCTGGCGATGGCGGGTAAGGGCGTCTTGTCGTGCGAAGCCTGCGCCGCACGGACACTTGTAGGGCTTATTGCCACTATGGATCTTCGCGTGTCGCTTAAGGTCGTGTTGTCGAACGAAACACTTTCCGCAGCCGTTGCACTTGAACTGCCTGTCACCAAGATGTGTCTGAACGTGCGAGCGAATGTTTTCCCTCCTGCCGAAGACTTTGCCGCACTCTGGGTACAAGCATGTCCACTTGTTCGACGTAGGGTCTTGCTCGCTGATATATCGCTGCACCTCTTCTGGGGAGATGCCAGTGTATTCAAGGCTTGCGTCGACTTCGAGTTCTGGTAAAAGTGGGCCTTGGGGGAGCCCATTAAAGGACATTGGTGAGTTTGACGCAGGGAACAATGACACTGGAGAGAATGTCATCTCCTGCGTTGCGTCCTCATTAATGTTTTGTAGGAAGGTTTGAACCGACCTTTGACGTGGCGAGGACGCCGGGGACGGAGAAAGCGCGGTCGGAGAGAGAGCGTCGGACGTGTAATAGGATGAAGACTCGTAGCCCAGGTCCGTATCCGGGTTCTCAAAGTCGAAGGTCATGGCGCTCGATGTGGGCTGAAGGTTGATGTTCGCCATGTCTGTCAAGTTTTGCGGCATCGGAGCCGTATCGAGCGGCTCATGGCTGGGTAGTTGAGCCGGTTTCTGCGGTGTTGTAGTTGGTGTTGGAAGAATGTTAATGAAGACTTGCCCACAGGAGCCATACACGGACTGTATGTGCTCCCGTAGTTCCTTCAGTTGCCGATCTGATGGTGTTTTCGCAGGGGAGAGGGACGGCCGCTGGGAGTGGCGGAGGGTCCGGTGGGGAGTCCGTGGGGATTGCGGAGAGAACTGTACTGGGGATCGCAAAAAGGCGTCCTGGGGGCCCGGCTGGGGCTGGCTGTGCGGTTGCGCTACTTGCATAATGTGCTGTGATGGTTGTCCTAGATTGTTAGTATTACTTACCGTACTACCCTGCTGCTGGAAGGGTGCCGTGTGTATGGGTCCCGAGTACGACTGCTCCTGCATGGGTACAGGGCCGGACATGGTTATGGATCCAAGGTCGAGGCCTCGCATATCCAGACTCATGCCTGACCGCTGTTGTCGTCGCTGTTGTATATTAGCAGGAGATTGTCGTACTTTGGGCGTCTCGAATGTGGCCGGCGTCGAATGTTGTCGCCGGTGTTGTGTTCGTCGACGCTGGATGCCCGTTGGTGAATTTGTGGACAGCATATTGATGCTCGTCGAGTCCGGATGGGGGTCCAAGGAAGGGTTTCCTGTAGTTTCCGAATCTGATGGGATGGAAGTCAGTGACGCGTTGTTTCTTCCTCTTCTTTTTCGCCTGTGGTATTTACGTACCTCACGCAAGGCAAGCGGCGCTCCGCCGGGCAATTGGTGTCTTTAAGGTCTCCTCAGTACAGTACAGTCCTCTAGCAACCTGCTCAAGTAAGCTCTGGCTCGAAGCCTTTCAAATGTGTTCGCGTGTGATTGAAAGACTCTAGATTGACTCTAGAGGTAGGCTAGAAGTAGGCGCGAATGTAGAAGAGTGATATGAGAAGATTGAAGATTTATGTGGAGTGACAATGGAGCGGATGGGATGACGATGTGTGTAAATCCGGATGCGGGAAAATCAACACAAGCCAGCCCCAGACACCGTTACCCAGCAACGCAGCCGCCACAAAGCACGGGCCATTCAGCCCCGCGCACGCCACACCTCGGCCCGTCTCGGCTCCGTGCCAAGAGCCCACAGTACATTTCCATTTTCTCGCCAGCGCCCCGTCTCGTCCGCAACCTTTTCTGCACGCCGACTGAGGAAGACAAATCGATTGTCTAGGTACGGCGCATCCACAGCGCGCATCGCCGCGAGATGTACTGACACTCTCCAGGCCGCCATGCAGATCTTCGTCAAGACCCTCACGGGCAAGACTATCACCCTTGAGGTGGAGTCTTCGGACACCATCGACAATGTGAAGTCCAAGATCCAGGGTATGTTCCTTCTGCATCTGCATCCATCGCGCATCACAGCTAACGCCCATCAGACAAGGAGGGAATTCCCCCGGACCAGCAGCGTCTCATCTTCGCCGGCAAGCAGCTCGAGGACGGCCGCACCCTCTCCGACTACAACATCCAGAAGGAGTCGACCCTCCATCTCGTCCTCCGTCTGCGTGGAGGAGCCAAGAAGAGGAAGAAGAAGGTGTACACCACCCCCAAGAAGATCAAGCACAAGAGGAAGAAGACCAAGCTAGCTGTCCTCAAGTACTACAAGGTCGACGGCGATGGCAAGATCGAGCGTCTCCGACGTGAGTGCCCCACCGCCGAGTGCGGTGCCGGTGTCTTCATGGCCGCCATGCACAACCGCCAGTACTGCGGACGCTGCCACTTGACCTACGTCTTCGACGAGTCGAAATAAACGGATCCGGGGATGATGCACGCTGGGATATGATCACGACATGAACGTCAATATGATGGACTCTATAGGTTTATCGGAACGTCGGGCATCTAAGCGTCAATGAATCTTGTTAACAAATCCGATTCCAATTTGATACGTGACGATGTGATATAAATACGTGTACGAAGTGACGGTATGAACTGAAAGTGTGGACATGTCAATATTGCCAGACTTCTTGAGAGACGTAATTAGAAGCTGCTCGTTTCCGTATTATCATTACAAATGCCAGTCATCAGGCCGTATGGTCATCAAAACTCCATGGCATCGCCATCTTCCCTTTCCCTCTTGATACCGCTCTCTTTCTCTTCCTTCAGCAGCCCCGTAACAAATATCCTGAAGATCTCGATATACGGCTTCAAGCTTGTCTTTTCCCAATCCTGCATTTTCTTATCGCCGTTTTCACTGTCTTCGCTCTTCCAGTCATCAATCTCCTTCAGCAGATCCATGACAGTTGGTACGCTAAGTGGATCAAAGTCGTCTACATTCAGATGGTCAATTGGCACACAAACCCGCCCTGTCGCCGGATGCACCACGAACGGGGACTTGAGCAAATGGTTCATCTTCTTAGAGACATCGGCGTCAAGACGCGGATAGGTGTATTCCAACACAATGTCCTGTTTCGCCTCGAGGAGTTCTTTGGATGTTTTGGAGAGCGCGCCGGACTTTGCAAGGCTGTCGATGTCGGCCCACTTCGAGGCGCTCGGTCGCGAGGGGGACGAATCCCACTTCTTCTGGAGGGCTGCACGAAGTGTGGGGTCAGGGATCAGATTGAGTAGGTGCTCGGCTTTTTCGTCAGATGCCCAAGGATCTTGTTCCGTCAAGATGGTGGTTTGGAAGTGCTCTTTCAGAATGTTCAGACTGCGCTCCAAGTGTGGATGTAGCGGTCGCTTGATGTTCACCTTCTTCCCACCCTGATCACCACCTTTCAGCAACTCTAGGTAGCTGGCCAAAGCCCGCCGCTTCGAGTCCTCCATCTCGCGCGCTCGCTTATCGCAGACCCAAGCGTGGGCACCACGTCGACCGGAGTAGACCCACAGAATATGTTTGAAACCAAAGTCTTCCCTCAGCGCCACATCCACCACCTTGATTGCCATTGTGATGAACGCCCAGCACTTCCCACAGATGTTCGCGCCCGTGCAGCACGTCCTGATATCATCGTAGTCGTTCATATCGATATCAAACACCACCTCCCTGGATATCGGACGGAATGTGCTGGCTTTGCGGAGGGTCTTGCGGTCGCGCGGGTTTGTAGAGTACACGGGACCGATGTCGAAACGCGGCGGTACGTCTTTGATGCAGAATTTGCGAAGCAGATCAGCGGTAGGGAACGATTGGTAGCGGGCAAGAGCGTCGCGGTCGGGCGTCTTGATGGTGACTGCGAATTCGCGGTTGGCAAAGTCGGTGGTTGGAACGACAGAGTGGTTCAGCCACTGGAAGAAGTAGCGAAAGGGGAAAAGACGTTGGTAGAAGGCGCGCATAATATCTGGATCGGAAAACGAGGACTTGTCGCCGATTTTGCTGGCACATGTCAGTCCCGATAGAGGTGGTGAGAACGGATAGCGTACAAGGTGGGCGCTGATTGCGATGGCTCTTCTGACTTGACCTGCGGTGCGCTTGATGCAAACTCTCCATCTGAATCACCATCGTCGAATATCCCCTCCAGATTTACTTCCTCTTTGTTGTCTTCAGTGGCATTTGGGGCGTCTCCCATTGCGATATCCTGCGTGTCTGGTTCCTGCTTCACGATATCTTGTGTATCCGGTTCCTGCTTCATGGTCTGCGACACGGGGTTGGAGGAATCGTCCATGGGCGTTGATTCGGATGTAATTGAGTGCGGCATTGTGGATCGATATTCGAGTCGCTACTCTGCGAATTTTCTGTGGTAACCAAGCTGGAGTGAACATGGCGCGAGACGCGTCCCCCCACTAGCGCGTCGAGCTCGCGTAAAGAGGCGGCAGAACTCAGAGCGGTAAGCGTATCCTTGTCGCTGCTTCCTACCCACCTGTGACCTACCCTACCTTACCAGAAGGGTCGATGGCACGTCACTTCCTGGGCAATTGACAGAAGCACTTGAAACTCAAACTTGATCTCGTGCATCCGGGCATGCTCTGCATCCTCCGAACGCGAAAATGGGTGCCGAGGACCTGGTTGACGGTGATGGATGGATTTCAGATGAGTCGAGTTTCTACGGTGCGTATGGCGAGCAAACCGTCACGTCACGATCGTGTAAATGCCTCTCGAAGGAATATGAGTAAATTATTCCTTCTCTTCCACGTCCTGCAGTTGTCCTTTACTGTACCGCCCAATATTCGCCAGTCATGCCAACCATTCACATCATTGGCTATCTGCAACACGCCCTTGTATTGCCGGCTGTCAAACGCTGCCCGGGCATTGCTGACCTCAGATCCAGGCGACGACGATAACCAACAACGACTGTCCTTGCTTTGCCAGGAGTTCCACACGCAATCGTTCTGGACGACTCACCATAAGGATTTGAATACTATTCTCGCCAAGACACGTACAATGTCAACCCTCGTCAACCCTGGTGAAGGTAGGATGGATAGCTGGCAATTGGGAGAGTCGGCCGACGAGTTTGTTAACCGACTTCCTCCGCTCACTACGTCTGGCGAAGTCTATGATTGGATATGGGTCCATAACCCGCACGACCACGCTCGAAACAACGGCACTGCTAAGCAAGAGCAGAGAAACGTTGAAGAGTATGTGACTAGCATATTAACACAGCTGGATATTTTGTACTAACTATCTATTCTACCCTTTGTAGGTTTGAAACCCGTGGTCGTCAGCTGCTCGCGGAAAGGCTTGAGAAGAACCTTCTTAAACAACGCATCAACAACCTTGCGGTCGAGACGAACGTTATAGATGGCAAGGTAAGAAAGAAGACTAAGCCTTTACTCTACAGAGTTGAATTGACTGTGATAGTGGATGCTGTTCCCAAGTCTGGACAACGTCACTCAGGTCTGGCGTCTCATAGTTGACGCTGTTATTAACAACCGTCTCGGATGCACAGCTAAAGTCTCTCCAGACCAGGGGACAAATAAGGCCCGCCTAATCTGCGTTTATACCAATGACTTCAGGGATCAGGAGAGTATCCGCCGCGTTCTTCAAGAGTTAGTGTCTATGGGTGTGACTGGCTCTCGGCCTATCTTCTACAAGTCTGATGCGTATACGATACTCGGAATATATCGTGAAACTGCAGCCAGGTTCGGTCTCCACGCGAGCATATATTCGAGTCAGAAGATGCTGGACAAGGTCCGAAAGAAGTAGTCGACGCTGAGGACACTTCAACGGTTGTAACTCCGATGGAGATTGATGGATCCACTTTGGCCATACCCTTTTCAAGTTCAGTCATCATAAATAGTGGCTCTTGATCAGCATTTGCTGGACAGGTCACTGAAATCTCTGCATAGTTCGACATTCTAATAGGGAGTCCATGGTACGCAACGTAAGAGAAACCTCTTTTAGGTCGCACTCGAATTTTCGCAATGCGTGACGAATCCTGACAGGCAAGATATGCAGGCACACCGTCTGGCTTCCATCGTACCATCGATGCGCTACTGCGCGCGAGCTAGACTTTGGAAAGCGGAAGGAAGGATTTCTATTACTCGATCATAACCACATCGTCGGTCGTTCCCTAGCTCTTCTGGTCAACGTCAATGCATCTCCGCGGCGATTAGCCAGGTTTGCGGACAGAGCAAACCTTTTGATGCCACACCGGTGCCGCTGCGATACCATCTTCAACTTTCTTGAGTAGGAGTGTGAACATACGTTTAACTCCTACAATCTGACATCATCAGCAAGCCTACTCAACTTCCGCTCTCGGCTAATGAATTACTCCAGCAACCGCAGCGATCCTACAACTGCCCAATAATGTGCCTCGTTGGCCGGCCAACTTTGCCTAGCCTATCCGACGTACCTGTGGGGGTAGCATGAGACATGATGAGAGCGAAGAACCCCATCCGGCTACCTCCGATAGAGTACCGAGTTTGCACCTGGCTTGCGGTAAGCTGCGAGGCGGTCAGCGTTTACTCGATCATAGAGGTTTCCATCGAGTAATATTGGCAGAGATCAATCGCTAACAGACCCGGAAAATTGGTGCCAATTCCTGATTGCATGGCATGGTGAGCCGAGTCGTACACCCACACAACAACACCAAGCATCGGACGCATGGTTCGTATTCGGAAGGATGATAACGTTACACAAGAAGCATTTATACCTTGTATTGAGATGGTCATGGACGTCAAGATCCCTTCAAATAGAGACATGGACTTTCTTTCAAGGTTGCTCCTCACCTGCGCTAGCTCCTTGTGCTGATCCGGTCTCGGCCACGCAAGATACGCGGGCGGTCCCTGCGTATCTTATCTCGCAGCGGCAAGCTCCACATCACACCGTCACCAACATGTCGAGCCCCCTGTCACCGCATTCTAATCGAATCTTCAGTCGAGTGGGATCATGCCCATTATTCCGGCTCAAAAAAAAAAAGAAACGCTTTGAATACACCTAGCCCACTCCGTTGATGTGGACATTGCTCCTTTTATGGAGAGAGTTGCAGCAGTCCGGTGAAGAACGGCAACATGTATGCACTGCATGAGTGGGTTCGTCTCGATAGCTTCAGATATTCAGCTCGCCTACCAGTTTCTATCGAGTAAACGGTGCCACATTAGGGCCGAGGGTACGTACCAAAGGATTTCCCCTGGCGCTACTCCGAGCACTCCAGAGGACACTACTGCTCGAGTTTCGGCCAGCGGCACTCCCGTGGTTTATCGTCATGTTGATAAGGGCGTCCGTACCCCGGATTTCTGCTCTAATCCATTTGTATTGTTTTCCCCAGAAACTCCCTTTGTCTATTCCGAGCCGTTACACGAGAGAACAATTTATCCCTTGCAAGCCACTTCTCCCAATTTCCTCTTTGACAGCGTCCTCCAGACACCAAGCGAGTCTTATCTATCTGGCTTATCTACAGGGCACCTATCTTCCACATCACACCTCAGCTCCTTCGCAAACAGTACCGAGAACAGTACCGAGTAGTCCCGAGTTCCCGTCGCTTATACATTGAGTGCTCCCCGAACCGGACTTGTAGCAGACTTCTTCTCTTCTTTTTGTTCCTAACCAAATCTTTTTGTTGTCATATACTCTTACACATAAGTACTTCCAATATGGCTCCCCACGCAACCTCCCCTGCACCCATGCCCCACGACACACCCATGCACCCCATCACCGTGCTCGCATCCTCAAGAGCTGTGGTGTCAGGAAGACTTACCGAAGCCACAATTGTCGTATCTAATGTCACGGGCAAGATTACATCAATCTTCCACTCCGTACTTCCCGCTACAGACTTCCCCGAGGGAACTGCTTATACCGATTACTCGCCTCACATCTTGCTTCCCGGTCTTGTTGATGCCCATGTGCATCTCAATGAGCCTGGCCGAACAGAATGGGAAGGCTTCTGGACTGGCACCCGCGCTGCTGCATTTGGAGGCGTCACTACTGTAGTAGACATGCCGCTGAATGCTATCCCTCCCACCACCACAGTGGAGAACTTGAAGATCAAACTAGCTGCAGCAGAAGGAAAGTGCTGGGTAGATGTTGGCTTCTACGGAGGCGTAGTTCCCGGCAACGCCAGCGAGCTGAAAGGGCTCGTGGACGAAGGTGTGCGGGGGTTCAAGGGTTTCCTGATCGACAGTGGTGTACGTTACTTCCAATGCATTATCAGAAGAAAACTAACATGTATCAACAGGTTGATGAGTTCCCCGCCGTCGCAGCAGAAGACATTTCAAAAGCCCTACTCGCCCTCAAAGACTCTGCCACAACCCTCATGTTCCACGCCGAAATGATCCCACCCATCACCGAGTCCGTAGGCGACGACGTCCAACGCGCAAACCCACCCCTCGCACCCACCGGTCCTCTCACCCATTACTCCACCTTCCTCGACTCGCGCCCCCCATCCTTCGAAACATATGCCATCGCCGAGATTCTATCTCTGGCGCATCTAGCTCCAGAGCTCCAACTACACATTGTCCACCTCTCAGCCATCGAAGCCATCCCCATGCTCCGCGAAGCGCGCGAAAAGGGCATCAAGATCACTGCAGAAACATGCTTCCACTACCTCACCCTCGCCGCCGAAGCCATCAAAACCGGCGACACACGCCACAAATGCTGTCCCCCCATTCGTTCGCAATCGAACCAAGACGGTCTCTGGGAAGAACTTCTTCAAGACCAGACCTCCGGCGTCATCCAAACCGTCGTCTCAGACCACTCACCCTGCACCCCCAACATCAAGCTCCTCCCCGCCGAATTCGCGCCCAAGAAAGACAGCAAGAGGAAACTCGACCACCTGAAAGACTGCAACAGCTGCGAGAGCTCCGAAGGCGAAATGGAAGGGCCGGAAGAAAAGGGAGATTTCTTCGGCGCCTGGGGAGGAATTTCCAGCGTCGGACTCGGACTCCCCATCCTCTGGACCGAAGGTCTACACCGCAACGCCGACTTCAAAATCGAGCACATTGTGCGCTGGTGCTGCAAGAACACGGCCAAGCAAATCGGCTTGGAGAAGAGCAAGGGTGATCTCGGTGTTGGCTTCGATGCGGATATTGTCGTTTTTGACGATAGTGCCGAGTTCCAGGTGAGTGGTTCTGATGTCTTACTATGGTAGTTTGTTTAATCATGCTAATACGCTGTACTGCAGGTCGGGCCCAGTACCATGCTTTTCAGGAACAAAGTCTCGCCGTACGAGAATAAGACGCTTAAGGGTGTTGTGCGCGAGACGTGGTTGCGTGGAGAGCGGATCTTTACGAGGGGTGAGGGGTTTGTGGAGAAGGCGGGTCCGAAGGGGATGTTGCTGCTTGAGCCGAGGAAGATGAGTGGGTAGATGGTTTATGGGATCGGGTATGGTACTTATGATTGAAGATGGTGAGCGTTGTAACGAATGGCGTAAGAAAACTGCATTGGAGAGGCCTGTGTCAGAAATGGGTTGGGATGGATGGAGTTTCTTTCATGGGCGTTTGGGTAAGCATTATATCATGACATGACATCTGCATTTTAGAATTGGCGTGGGATCTAGTAGTCTTTCTCGGTAGACTGAGAATCAAAAACATCACGTAGACTTCTTAGTGCGGCTTGTGCAGTTTTTGAAAGGTGTTGCTATTTAAAACAAGAGTGGAAAGCTACGCACTCGGCGCTCATGCTCAGTCCCATCACAGCTTTTACCGGCCTAATCGTACACGCTGTCATGGTACAATGTTTTGGTTCCAAGCCTCACCCATGTCCCCTCATTCCTCATTACCCATTCGTCTATCTGCTCGCCCTCTCCTTCTTGTCCGAAGTTGACTGGCTGACGTTCAGGCCCAAACCACTCGCATCCAAGTACACCTTGTTCTGCGACTGTTGTAGTATCTGCGCAATGTTCTTCGCGTTCTCGAATTCCCTCAGATCGACATATGTCCTCGACTTCTTGATGGCGTCACCAATCAGCTCGGCGGAGCGTGCTTCACCCTGGGCGCGGACAACCGTGGCTTGCTTCTCCTGGCGGGCTTTGTCGACGACGAAGGCGGCGCGTTGGGCTTCTTGCTGGGCGACTTGCTTGGCTTCGACGGCGGCGGTGAATTCGGGGGAGAAGGCGAGGTGCTGGACATGTTAGATGGCGGATCAAGCGGATCAAGTTCCAGGTGAACGTACGGTAAGAGAGACATCATCCAGCATGATATTGAACCTTGCCGCTCTCCTCACAAGATTATCCCTCACCAACCGACTGACGTTCTCACGCTGCGTAATCAATTGGCTAGCATTGAACTGCGCGACCACACTCTTGAGCACCTCATTGACGATTGACGGCAGCACCCTCTCGTCATAGTCGGTTCCGAGCGTCCTATATATCTGCGGCAGGGCATCGATGCGCGGCCGCGAAAGCACACGGCAGGTTATGTTGACCATCTGCAGGTCCTTGGTGCCAGTGAGGGAAGCGACATTCCGCGGCTTCGCGCGCACGTCGTATGTGATGGGAGTCTCGAGCCATGGGAGACGGAAATGTGTGCCTTCGGCATAGATCTCTTTTTGCACACCGCCAAGACGAGTGTATTTGATTGCGCGATGGCCTCCGTCGACTGTGTGGTGTTAGTGATGCATCCCCCACAAGCGCCACAACCGCCACTTCCTCCACTTCCTCCACCATCACCACATTCCGGCCGAGTATGGAAAGCGCGGAGGGGTATGCGTACCGTTGAACAGCGCATTGTTCGCAACCCAGATGCCGCCGCCTACAACCACGAGCGCTGCTATGCCTGAACCCAGGCCCTTGGGTGCTCCTCCGCCGCCGCCGCCTCCAAATCGCTGCGTCTGTCGCATGAGCTGGTTCTGGATGCGGGCCCAGGCTTCCCTTGGGTCGGGGGCAGACATGTTGGCGGTAGGGATTCGAGAGGTAACGTGACGGGTGTGCGGGGTGCTGCTGGCGGTGATGGGTGACGGTGCTGGCTGATGAGGTCGACGAAAAGAATGCTCGGCGAAACTGGAGCTCCGCGATGGTGCAAGGATACTCTGCCCTGATCACGCCAAGAGATCCGTTTCCCCTCCATTATCACCACGTATATACGGTATTAAAGACGGTACTATTACTGGGCCTCTGACGACTCATGATGCATCCATACGCACAAACCTCCCAAGGTTTCATTATTGTTGCTGGTGTTGCCCGCACCACACCGCCCGAGGCCATATCCGAAGCCACCAGAGCTCTCCCCTCAGGCTCCAGAGTCCACCCCCCAAAACTATATCAATCCTCTAAAACTCCAAGGGTGCTCCCGGGCCAGCCTTTACACACGCGGATGGCGTTTCGAGACCTTCTCCCTGACACCTCTCAAACAATGGCTCACGAGTTTCGAAGCTCGCGTTTCCGGCACGCACGGATCAAGCCAATCAAGGGCCGGAGCCTGGAGGGATGCAGCTCTTAAGCACAGCTGGCCATATGCTTCTCCGAACAACATCACTTTCTCGTAATATATTATCTTCCCCGTGAACTGGCTTTGCGACTTTCAGAGATACCCATTTCCTTGCGTGTTTCGCTTTGTGTAGCGGACCTATCTGGACCTAGGTCTTGTAGGTGTCCTTTCTTCCTCGACGCATTGGGCGTATTGACGAGTGCTCACACTTCTCTTCTAGCTGTACTACTTTCTATATCACAACCTCGTTCTACCACCTACGCCCACGTCGAAGCGCATTGCAATTGCCCGTCGTTCCTTGCATCCCACTCACTTCTGAGCGCACTCCCCCACCACCATGTATATATCCCCGTCGACGCTCCGAAGTGTCGCTTGGTCCGCGATCGCATTCACGACCGCCCGCGCCTCGTACATCATAGACTCGCACAGCTTCGGTCAAGATGGCAAAGACATCTCGCCGAACCTGCGCGCAATCCCGCACTTCCACCTGAGGGGAGAGGGATGGGACCCCGAGATCCACACCGACCGCCTTATCCTTACGCCGCCGTGGCCCGGAAACAAGCGTGGTGCGCTGTGGAGCGAGCAGCCCCTCCATCATGCAGGCGACTGGCAAGCTGAACTGTCTTTCCGCGCCTCGGGCATGGAGAGAGCAGGCGGAAACCTGCAGATCTGGTATACAAAGGATTCGCAAAAGGATAGTGCGCCTGCAAGTTTGTACACCGCGCCCAGATTTGACGGATTGGTGCTCGTGATAGACCAGTACGAGGGGCGGGGCGGGTCGGTTCGCGGTTTCTTGAACGACGGGAACATGGATATCAAGGCGCATTCAGACCCGGACACGCTGTCTTTCGGCCAATGCGACTATCCCTACAGGAATTTGGGGAGGCTAAGCTCTATCAAACTCAAGCAGTCCAACGGGAACTTTGAAGTCACCGTAGATGGCCGCCCGTGTTTCTCCACGAACAAGGCAAGCCGCTCCACCATACCGTATTCTTCTACATGCTAACTAACATGAACAGGTCAAACTCCCCGAAGGCTACCACTTTGGAATCTCCGCCTCCAGCGCCGAAAACCCAGACTCTTTCGAAATCCACCGCTTCATCGTCACGACTACAAACTCCTACTCGCGCGAAGAGCCCGGCAGCCACAACCAACAGCAGCAGCAGCAGCAGCAGCAGCAACAGCAACAACAACATCTCGCCGACAACCAACAGCACCAGGACCAGCAACAACAAAACTTCGACCCCAACGTCCAGCCCCCACCACGTGTCCACCACTCCTATCGTCAGGAGCGCGAGGCGCGCGAAAAGGCCCGTCAAGAAGCGAATCCCAACATCCCCCAATTAGTTGAAGATGTCTTTGCCGCGAACATCAAATCGCAACAAGACCAATTCGTCGACCTACACAACCGCATCCAGGTCATCACGCATAGGCTCGATGATTTATTCGACATGATGGACAATCATCTGGCGGAGCAGGACGAGCGCTTCAACCAGCTAATGGGCAGAATGACACCGATGCACGACCAAGTTGGCGCGATACAAAGGAATGTGGAAAAGGTGGAGCGCACGACTATGGAGACACTGAGGGATTTGGAGAGCAAGGACTTCAAGGATATGTTGAACCAGGTTCATAATGCCATGGAGAGAGGCCACAATGCTATTGCTAACAGTATACCTGGACAAATGGCTGATGGTGAGTCTTGCATCCCAAACATTCGAAGCTGGAAACTAACGTTTTGTAGTTGTTGGAAAACACGGTCCTAGCATGACGACCTTCTTGTTCATTGCTGTAGCGGTGCAAATCATGGTCTTTGGAGCCTGGAAAGTGTACAAGGCAAGGCGGCACGGTGCGCCCAAGAAGTACCTATAGACAATTCTCTCGGGGTAGTCTACTTGATACCTTTGCGGCATGTATCATATAGCACGTTTCCTTTGTTCATGTACTGCGATTTTCCTGGTTACCGGCGGCATACATGGCGTTGAGCGAGTTGGTATGAACATGTTTACTTTGAAGGTTTGGGAAAGGTATGTGGATGTGTAGGTGATGACTTGAAGATGTAGCATTACTTTTGGTTGATATACAGAGCTATATCCTGTCCATGAAACATTTCAGATGATTGCAATGCGAGTGTAAATATTGAAGGGCTGTTCTACAGCATAGGCTTGATATCGTCCGCAACTCTGAAGTCCGCGCCTGTCTTCGACTTTATCTCATCAACAGTTACACCGTCCGCTAGCTCGATCAAAGTCAGACCTTCTGTGAAATCAACATCGAACACACACTGCACATCCGTTAGTGATCCATTCCGCTTCAGACTGCTCAGAACGGAGACTTACCAAGTCCGTAATAATCCTGCTCACACAAGCCTTTCCAGTGAGCGGAAACTCGCACTGCTTCAGAATCTTGGGTGTCCCCTTCTTATCCGTATGCTCCATAGTAACAACAACCTTCGTCGCACTCGGGTTGCTAACGAGATCCATAGCGCCGCCAAAGCCCTTCACCTTCCCAGGCAGCATCCAGTTCGCGAGGTCGCCTCTCGCGCTCACCTGCATAGCACCCAGAATCGTCAAATCGATCTTCCCAGCCCGAATCATACCGAACGATTCCTCAGACCCGAACGTCGATGCACCAGGAAGCAAAGTGACAGTCTCTTTCCCCGCATTAATGAGGTCAGGATCCTCAGCTCCCTTCTGCGGATACGGACCGAGTCCCAAGATCCCGTTCTCGGACTGGAGTTGCAGTTCGATAGACGGATCGACAAAGGAGGGCGCCAGCATAGGCATACCGATACCTAGATTCGCATACATTCCATTCTTGAACTCCTTGGCCGCCCTCCGCACAATCCTCTCCCGCTTACTCGCCGTATCGCCCTTCCCCAGCGCGCCCACAGCCTCTTTCGGATCCTTCGCATTGACCACCTTTTCGATATTCTTCTCCGCCGTCGACTGTATCACGCGATCGACATAGATGCCCGGTACATGCACGGCGTTCGGATCCAAATCCCCCACTTCCACAATGTGCTCGGCTTCCACAATCGTGACCTTTGCGTTCCGCGCCATCGCGCCATTGAAATTCTGCGCCGAAAATCGGAACTGCAGATTCCCTAACCGATCCGCTTTCCACGCTTTGATAAACGCATAGTCCCCTCTGATGGCTTCTTCCATGACATACGACTTCCCGCCGAACACCTTGACGTCGCGCGGCTCGCTGTACCGCGCTACACTGCCATCGCCATTATGCTTGACCGCCAACTCGCCCGTCTGCACCACGGTGCCGAACGCCGCTGGCGTGTAAAATGCTGGGATTCCGGCTCCGCCCGCTCTACACCGTTCCGCGAGCGTGCCCTGCGGCGTGAGTTCCAGCTCGAGGGCCCCCGTTAGGTACATTTGCTCGAGCACCTTGTTCTCGCCTACGTACGACGCGATCATCTTGCTGACTTGCTTGCTTTCGAGGAGTAGCCCGAGCCCGGATCCTACTACGCCGGCGTTGTTGGATACGGCGGTTAGACCGGTGATGCGAGGCGTGTTTTTTACTTCGTTGATTAGAGTGTCTGGTACCCCGGAGAGACCGAATCCGCCGCAGAGGAGGGTGCTGTTGGGGCGCATGTCTTGGATTGCGGAGGCGGGGGTGGCGTGGATTTTGTTGATGGCATTGCGGCGGTAGGTGGTGGAGAAGCTGCGGGACAGGTTTAGATAGGTCTGGGATGTGTTAGGACGTGGTAGGTGTGTGTTTTGGGGGGCATTGGGACCTTTGTTGTGCTTCGTGAGAGGTGTGAAGCTATCCGGACTGTGCGGGTTATTGACGGCATTATGTGTATAGGTCTCTGATAGCTTAATTGAGGCTATACACCAAGTGCTTAATATATATGCGGTGCGATTATTATGGATAGACACATAAATGGCATAAAGAGAGGTTGTGTACAAAGACAAAGCTCAATCTCGGGCTATAGTAGACAGGTTGTATTTCCTTTAAGAGCTTCGTGAATGGTTTCCATCGGCGGAGCGGAAAGCTTCCCGCCCTTACTCCAGGTCTACCCGCCGCTTCCCCACACTTTCCGTTTGTGTTAGGCTGGATTTGGTTAGACTGATACGGAGATATTAGCCCCTCCCCGCGGTGGGGGTTCTGAACAGTTACATCATGGCAGCCATTTCGAAAGCAAGCATCAAGTTCGTTCTTGAAGAAGGCTCTATCACCGGTAATTCTGCTTTTAGCGATATCACGGCGTTGAAGACTATTCTTGGTTTGAGGGAGACGGAGCACGTTAATATATCGATTCAGCACCCCTCTACAGGGACAATGAAGAAATTCTTGGGGTTGAGAAACTGGAATCTGCTTCATCATCAACTCCAAAGTCAAAGGAGGATTCGCGTCTGGCTTAGTGAAGTTAGAAGAGGTGCTCAATGGCGTAATTTCCTCTGAATTGGCCGAGTATCGAGAAGCTGGACATCTTCTATATCGATGCCTTTGACGACAGTATCCCAATCGCAGAGACACTATGCGAAGTGAACTAACCCTTCCAGGCTAGGAAACGGGCCCGCTTCAGACTCTTAAATTATACACCTGAGGTTGTTGAGTTAGTGTATTATCACTGTAAAGAGAACGGGTACCCATTGCCAACAACATATCAAAGTAATTACTCAGTAGTTACGCGGAAGCTAAAATAGACCATCCATCTTCCTAACCTTAAGATGTCTATATATATAGTTCTATACATATTCGCCTGCGGTGGGAGGGTTTTTGACGAAGACAAGGAGGATATATTGAAGGGCTTGGGTTGATTCAACAACCTGCATATTTGGAGGTACTAAAAGAGTGGGCGAAAATCGTTGATCAAGCCGAATGTGACAAGGCTGAGCTTTCGTATTGGTGGATAGTGTGTGATTTAACGCTGAGTGCAGAATATTGGGCTGGGCTGCTTATCGGCGCTTTAAGATTCGAATAGCTTGAGAAAGGTCCATTTAGCGAGACGATTGCGGACTACGATTTCGCTCACCATCAGTGAACCGGCTATCCTAAGCTAGCGAGCAGAGACGTCTTCATCATTGCTCATTCTACTCTATATAAAATAATGTTTAAGATTACTTAAGACTCTTAAGAAATAATGGCATATGCATCAAGGTTTCGGTAAATTTATGATTGTATCGTCTTCCTATATGAATGAACTACGTGATTTCCAACGCATTTGGTACAATTTTGTCGCATCGCAAGCTCAGAGTCGCTAACCTGCTAAGAATTCGTCGTTATAATGTTGTCTTCGCAACAAGTTAGGGAAAGATTAGTTTAGCATACTGCGAGCTGTCCTGCAGCGCAAGCTACTGCTGGGCTGGAGGCTCACTCGGGATCAAGCCGTAAGTAGTAAATTTTGGCGCTTTTCTCCAGTTGAACGAATGTTGGTTGAGATGACAGTCTGTATTTAACGTCTCTATATGTGATATAGTGATAGTGTAGTAGTTACACCTGTGGCAGAAGCAATGGGTCTCGCAACAAGCGCTCCATGTCTTCACAGCGCAATGGCAAAGTAATGTCCACTCCATTCTCTGTCCACCCTCGTGTCTCTTTGACCGAGTGAGATGTAGGTTCTGTGGGTGGACCATCGACAATGAGAATGCACCCATCCAGACACGGTACCACGCCATCGGCATAGCGAATACGCGATCCCAGTCCGAAATCGATATCATAGATACCTGCACGAGCCCACGTAGTCACCAATATATGCCGCTGGCCCAGAAATGCTTGCCAGATCCGTTGTGGTGACTTTTCGTACGCAATGCTGTGGAGATGGGCGGCTAATCGCTGTGGATCGTTGACCGTCGATACTGTCTCGCGTATGCGGTGTGCAACTTCCCCTAACGCTCTCCCAGATGCGACATGGGAGGCAGCCATCTCGATGTTGAGCATAAGGGTAGGTGAACCAATGAAGGAGTTATCGAGTTGTAAGCCCGGTCGAGTGCCCAGCACAAGATCGCAGTGGACAGGGCCCTGGTCGTCCTGAAGGCCACGCGCACGCACTACACATGACCAGACATGGGCTAACAAGGCATCATGCTTGCTGATCCTCAAGTTCGACGATGTAAGAGATCTTTCTTGAATGACTGATTGCCATAGATGATCGATCTGCTTCCGGTTGAAGTGAATTGTGCACTGCTCCACCGGTGCTTTGGTATCCCACTCGACCCAAGGTAGTGGCTTTCCAGAAATTGGTAGATCCGCAGGGAAAGGAGGTGGCGGCTTCGTAGGCGGTGCCCACCAGTCGTATCTATGTAACGGGAGGCTAAGAGCGTCTTCCATGATGGCGGGATCAGCATCATCGGCATTGATATCGCCCGCGGCAGACGCATCCAGCCGCAGAGGATTAAATACCGGACCCAAGATTGGTAGGGGTATATCTGTAAGTATTGCACTACTGACACTGGCCCAGTCTCGCACAAACCCTGCGAGTGCGGTGATATCTGCAAGTGGATGTGCGATCTTGGCGGCCAACACGTGGCCACCGCATGCAAGTTCGGTCCATTGTACGGCCATTATTGGTTTGTACAAGCCATCCGTGTCCTTCTCATTGGGCTCGATCGCATGTACAATGTTTGTCGCAGGGACAAATTGGGTGAGAGCCTCTTCTTGTCCACGCCGATTCCAGATGGGCCGTCTCTTTGCAGAATCGGCACTGTATAGACTATCGACAGTCGCCATGCTCGTCGCCTGTACGAATTCAACTCCTGGATCTGTGCGGGTACCATAGTGCACATACACACGACCGTATCGTTTGGCGTGTGTCGGGAAAGATGTCGTTTCCTGGGGAAGACTGTCGTCATTGACGGTGAGGATGCTTTTCAGGTAGCCACACCACTGTGGATATGCATCCAAAGTTGTGCTGAGTGCTGTGTGTAGGTGTTTGGTTAGATCGGCCGAAGAGAGGGAAATAGATGGACGTTCTAGAAGCCAGACGGCGCTGGAAAGTCCGAATTTGGCGGTTGTTGCATCCAGAAGCGACAGCGGCACAGAAAACTCGCTGTCCGCCGGCTGTTGAGGTGATACACGGTTTCTCCGAATGATATGAGGTCCATTTGGGGCTGTCGGAGGCGTCATGATGTTGCCGACGATGGTGAAAGCGTCCCAGGATGCCCCAAGTGAGTGCTCTTCATGGGTCTTCGGACGGAAAAATTCAATCTTTAAATGAATGTGTCCGACCGCATTGAGTAAATGCCGAACTGTAACCCTTGCTTTGAAATTGACGATTTGTGACTCACTTTGACTCACTTGCAAGCATTGGGTTCGGTAACCGGCCATTAACACCATAAAATATCCTTGTATTGTCCATATAATAAGTTGCTTCCTGATCATCAAAAGAAGTAAATCGTGTTGCAATGCTCCAATAATTAATTTCAAGTCTGCTGAGTCGTGATCCTAGGTGCCCGTGGATGTCGCTGTCTTGTTGTCTAAGCTCGTATTATCGTGGACGCACCCACTCCGCTTCCCCATCTTACCAGCTTCTCATTGACATTTATGTAGGCCTTGTACTCGTAAACGTTCATGACAGGTCATCAACCTTTCTGGTAGCTAGAGATACATGAGAAATACGAGCCCGTGATACGAGTCGCTCCGAACAAACTCAGCCCCCAGCCCATAGAGAGACATCTACGGCCCTCGCGAAGGTATTGCGCCCTTTTTCAAAAGCGAGTTCTAGGGTGGAGGCGAGTTCTAGGATGGAGGCAACGTTGCCTCTGAATCGCTTTCTATTGTGAGTAAATGTGATCCTCAGAAACATGCTGAGATGCGGAAATACCTGTCCAGATCTTTTTCCAATTGTACGGTGAAGTCTCAACAGTCGGGCATCGCTCGGTGCGTCGATTTTTTGTTCAGAAACTCGGCGAGACCGGGCAGAAGGCAGAAGGCACTGTCAGTACATGGTCGTGCGGTACGACTTGACCACTTAACATAATTGAGAGTCTTGCCTACGATCGGCGGGGTAGCCTTAGGGAAAAAGCACTTCTTGGTTGCAATTGTCACCAAAAGCTTGCAACTAGGCACACTGCTCTCACATACTGTTTCCGCCGGTTTCCCATGCTTTCGCCAGTGATCCAGACATGTTTGTTCGCCTCATTCATCAAAAGCGTGTTCCAATATTGTGGACGACATCAAAAGTACGCCATGATATTGGCCCAGAGATATAGCAGTTCAACGTTCACAACTCCTTGGGGCTGACATGTTCTAGGCGACTAGTAGCTCAGTCAGACAGGGGGGGACTTTCTGACCAATATTATACAAGAGCGCGGTAATGTAGATATCTCTGACTCTCAGATTGCGGGCAGCGAGACGACGGCGACCACGCTTTCCGTGCATACCTTATTACCTTATCGGAAATACGGCTATCCTTGAAAAGGTGCGCACGGAAGTGCGGTTAAGGTTCATCAGCTACTAGGAGATCACTCCCGTCGAAGTAAGGTCACTTAAGTATCTCCAGGTTATTGCTCAGCAGGCGACGCATGTCTATTCACTGCTGCCTTTCGCATATTCTCGGCTGGTTCCTCGACACGGTTGTACTGTCCATCATCACCATTTGCCTGTCGGCGTAAGCCAACCGAAATGTTTCGACACAGCACACGGTAAAACAATGAGTTGAAATGCCGTTTTGACAAACCCTTTAAACATGAGCATGTCATCGGCCAACACCCGTGACACGTAGAAGTTTAAAGTAGAAAGGTAGCTTCAAAGCGAATACGACGTCGCACATGATGTCGTAGGCTTTTTGGCGTCCAATACGTGGAGCGAGCCCAATCATGGCCTACTCCTCCCATTTACCAGAGCTTCCAACAATGACGACTCCTCAAACTCAGGCATCGGGGATAAGACGAGCACGTACCTATGCTCCAGTAGGAAGGCTCAAGAAGGCAAGTGAAGACTATCCGGTTGGTTGTTCAGCGTTTTTGAGCTCTCTCCATGATGCTCGATATTACCAAGGGATCCTGTCAAACACTCAAAATTTCTCCTCCGAAACAAGCTGTGACATACTCCATGTGCAAAATGGGAAGGCAGACTGGAAGAACAATGCAAACGAAGATGAGATGACCCGATACCTTGAGGTAACTGCTACTCGTCAAGACTTGTCAATAATAATGGCTAAGCTGCAAGCAAAGGACTCGGATCCCGATAAAACTAGTGTCTATCGCGTAATGTAAGTACATATACCGAATCAACTTACAATTCACTAAGCTTGGCCGCGAAGATTCTGCACAATCGAAAACGCAAATAACACCAGCTTTGGATGTCAACTCTCTCTAAGCTCAACGGTCGCGCTCGCCCTGCTGCACAAGTTCCAGATCTCTCCGCAATACCTGAGTTTGCTTTTAGGTGAACCGGACTACTGGGCTCCGGGAGATTTCGCGTCTTTCAATGCGCAAGGTAGTCTCTATCGTGCAGGTATGATATTACCTGATTGTATGGCCAATGAAACATCAACTGAAAATACCTAGAGTTTTTCTGCCAGCAGCCTCGCTGGAACATTCACAAGAGGGACACACCTTGGTGTGTCTATATGACTCATATTGTACCCACCGAAACAACAACTTATGTAGTAGTATGCAGCAGAATGCAAGCACGCAACGAGGTGGTGAGGGAACGATTAACCGATATGTTTCGGCCGCGAAAGGGGGTTTCACAGCTCAGCAACCTCTTGCTACCGGACCCTTTCATGCTGCATCTCGTCATCACACATGAGGCCCTCCTCGATGCCAAATCGGTTATCACGGAAATGCGATACACACTGTATGATGCTCTAGATAACGTCGATGCGTACTCGAAGCAACCAGCCACCCACAGAGCAAAGGATGACCTGGAACGTTTGACGCTGCAGCTTCATGTTGTCTCACAGGACATAGACTCTATGGCAGCTGGTGCAGATATGGCTGGAATGATATTGCGACGCATAGCGGATGCGCATCAACGCTACGCAACAAGTGTACAGAAAGACGAGAAGAAGGACGCTTTGACAAAAACCATTGATGCCATCAACTACCTATCCACTTCAATGGAATCGCAAATGCGATGGCTGAATAGCTATAAGTCACGCAGGGACATTGCTATGAACCTGGTATGTTTACAAACTGGAGTGAATCCCGGTACTGATGTCGCCCAGGTCTTTAATCTCGTCACGCAGCAAGATGCGGCCACAAGCACTACGATTGCCCGGGAAGCCAAGGCAGATGGAACTTCGATGAAGATTATCGCAGCTTTAACAATGGTATTCCTCCCGGGTACATACCTTTCCTCGGTCTTTGGTATGGCTTCGTTGGAGAATGCTCATTGGTGGCTGTACGTTGCTTTGATGCTTCCCTTGACTCTTTTTGTGTTGATTATATGGTATATATCGGTTATTAGGTCCCGAAGAAAGGCTGGAGGTTACAGTCTTATGAATAAGCGACAAGTTGTAGGAGACAGGCCGTAGTGAGCCTCTGGGACAGCTTGAAATATGGGGGTTTTGTATTACTTATACCTCAAACGCGAAGAAATCTCTTGTTCACACCCAATCCAACTTGTATAACCGAGGCCTTGTGAAGATCTGATAACATGGGATTGGTAAGCATTCCGAAGGACGGTAGGAAAGTCATAGAGGTTTATTCCGTCAACGGTTGGTACTGCTGCTCTGACGTCACCCACGGTATCCCAACATCGGCAGTATTTGCTACCAACTCTCCTATGCGGACTCATAACCTTGGGGTAATTATCATGCTATGTGTTGCTTTTTCCTCCGCCGACCGGGAAAAAGCAACATAATGGTACGTCTTTTTGCCTTTTAGCCAGAGGGCTGGCTATCGGAAAAGCAGGACAACATGTACACTGCAGTTAGTCTCTTCTCGATCGGTGCTCGAGGCTGTGTAGGAAGGGTTGTGGCATAAATGGAGGCTAGTCTCACTTCTTCAAAAATATTCTTCAAGTTCGATTCTGAACGCGCTCCAAGTGGGGATTGAAACGTTGGTGGTGGCTTTGCCGCAATGGACAGCGGCGCAGCCGGCGTGGGGGTTTTAAAATCTATGGTCCCTTCAGTTTGAGCCGCAACGGCCCAACCATTAATATCGACGAAGAGGGAGAATGGGACGAATTTCACCCTTATGTCTCCACGCAGGACTCTTTTTACGGCGCTTTTCTGTGAACGAATCAGTAGAAGTACTTAGGCAGATTGATCCTTCCAAAACCAATGCAATTGCGGTCATCCATGTGTTCACATGCGCACAAATACGAGATTTTTGGAAACTTTCTCGCATTCGCTTTCGAGCAACTACCAAGTCTGGTAGCCAATGATGATTTGGGGATATGCACTCAATGCTCCACGATCATCGACCCGGGAAAACGAACGCGCCTATTCATCCTTGTACCAGCTTCTAAGCGCCACCATAATACGAAGGACTCATGCAGGGTAGGCCACCGGGTAGGTCCCGTACATCCGCGCTATCTAACAGTTCGTGGGCAATATGATACAGTGACGCCGTACCGCCTGATCTCTGAATATTTTTGAACTTTGTATTTTCTCTGATTTTCTCGCAATCTTCAAGCTCACTACCTTGACGACATATACGTCTACCGTAGGATGTCTTCTACCACTACTACCACCGTCAGAACGGTGGAAATGCTAAGAACATGGCTTGCTAGCCAAAATGAGCTACGAGGGCACGGAATGAAGGACTCCTCCATATTCTATCGCAACATAGAAGAGGCATTGGATTTACGCCGCACCGAGCACTCGTTTGTCACTATCGTCAAGAACAACTGGAAATTCTCCGGCGCCACCGACTTTTGCTCCAATGACCTACTTGGACTCGGCGCATCTGGGCTGTTGCGGAAAGAATTCAATACTGAGCTCCAGCGTTACCCAAATATGCCTTTAGGAGCTGGAGCTAGTCGAATTTTTGACGGCAACTACGGCTACTTGGACATGGTGGAGCAAGAGATCGCTGACTTCCACGGCGCTGAGACGGGACTCATTGTTAGTAGTGGATTCGAAGCCAACGGTGCTATCTACCAGAGCATACCTAGGCCTGGTGACGTCGTCGTGTATGACGAACTGGTCCATGCCAGTACACACGAAGGGCTTAAGAACAGCAATTGTATGGCGTCGGAATCATTCCGGCACAACAACGTGGTGGATCTCCAGAATGTTCTTTCGAGGGTACTTGCGGATCACCCGATGATTTGTCAAAGCAAGAGAAGCATTTTGATTGCGGTTGAGAGCATCTACAGCATGGATGGGGAATTCTGCCCTCTTGTAGAGATGATCAACGCTGTCAAGGAGATGTTTCCCGCAGGCAACTGCCAGTTCATAGTCAATGAAGCACACAGTATTGGTGTGATAGGTCCCAACGAGAGGGGCTATGTATGTGAGTTAGGGGTAGAGCATGAAATTGCTGTGAGACTTCATACCTTTGGAAAGGCATTGGGGTCAACTGGAGGTCAGTGAAACTTTTCCTTGTCCCAGTGTTAGCAGCCCACACACTAATGCGGCAATTAGCTATCATTCTTACCAACCAGACAATTAAATCGGCGCTCGTGAATTTTAGCAGGTCCGCGATTTACACCACAGCACCCTCCTTCAGTACGGTAGCAGGTATCAGCGCAGCATACAACATTCTCAAGTCTGGGAAGACGCAATTGGTAAGCAGATGCAACATACCCCAACTATCACGAAAAGGACTGATAAAACCGATAGCCACAGGAACAGATCCAAAGCCTAGTCATGCTATTTTTCAATCTCATCACGGGAAACCCGGTCTTCAAGAGTGCTGTTCAAAGGAAGATTTTATCGATACCACTGGCATTAGAATGGGAATCGCAGCCTATCCAGAGCCACATGGTCGCCGTTCATGTCAAAGACCGCAAGTGTTTGTGGCTATTCTTCCACCTCCTATTGGCAAATCTCACCACAACGCCCGTCACTTTCCCAACCGTCCCATTGGGCTCCAATCGCCTCCGTATCACCTTTCATAGCTCCAATACCGAGGCAGAAGTGGTAAGGCTAGTGGGTTCGATTTGCGAGTGGGCCCAAGAGATGTTAGAGATTGAAGAGGACGGCGCTAAGAGATCGGGTGTGGAAGCAATGCCTCGTGCAGCTCGACAGGTTTATTCGGGTATGATAGGATAGTATGAACATCCACTGTGAATCAATAGTCTCGGAAAATCCCACAGAGCTTTTAGTGGAAGAGCTGATGGATACTGAGAGCCAACGCCATGGCACAGGTATCCAATTACGAGAATACGCTTCCAAAAAGGGATATATGCTGCAACATGATATTGTTGAGCTGTAGGATTTTATAGAAGGCCCTCGTGTGTACGCGACGTGAATCACCCCGCAAATGTGACATAACACATGAATATCTCAATTATTGTTGCCTATTGGCCATTCGGACTACATGCAACCAACAGCCCATCTTCCACCGCAGGTAAGCTACGTTAAAGTTCGACACAAAGCATAATCTTGTAACCCCTTACAGGAGGAATAGTCCGTCTGGCAGACATATTAAAAGCTTAATTGCAAGAGTGCCGTTTGCTCACCTTCACTCGCATGCATATTACCATGCAAAATACGAACGTAACATTACACGGGCTGACCCAGTATCGGGGGTCATGGTAGCATGGTCGGATCTGGAATTCAGTCCATTTAGATCGGGTGGGTGAGTTGGATTGCGGCGTAGAAGCAAATGGCGAAGAACACAGGCTCGCTACCCCACTGGGGGGTGAAGCTTGAATCCTACCACCACGCCATTTCTCATCACACTTTACCCCTCCTTTTGCAGGAGTCACTCCATTTCATCAAAGTAACTTCTGAGGCTGTTTTCTAGAGCACCATGGCTGTCTCGCCAGCATCCACGCAAAACGAATCCAGCATCACCGTTCCGCTTTGGATCGACAGAGAGGAAGTATTGACTTCGAAAACATTCGATGTCTTCAGTCTTCTGCTGAACGAAGTCTGCTGGAACGCAGCTGCGGAAAGCCGCGAAAATGCAATTAAGGGTGTCGAATCCTTCCACGAAGCTTTCAATATCTGGTTGAAAACTAAACCTGCTGTTCGCTCAGAAGTGCTCCTCAAGACAGCTGCAATTCTAGAAGCAGATGCAACGGCATATGCAAGTTTTACGCCTACGGAGATGGGTGCGGAGATGCTAGTAGCGCAGTTTTTCGTCCTTCTTTTGGAAGCCTAGATGTTGAAAGACCTGGCTGGGAGATATTTGAGCATAAGTGGTTTCGTTCCAACGGTCGAGCAGGAGGGTCCGAGCAGTATTGTTCACAAAGAGCCTTACGCCCTAACCTTGGGTATATGTCCATGGTCAGAGCTTCATACCGCTAAGATACGGCCACCGACCTGAAGAATCCGCGTTTCGGTCTTAGTATGACATAGGAATGCATCTTTCGTATTTGTAGTTCATCCATTAGTGACGGAAGTTATCACTGGGAGCACGGCGATCTTAAAATGTTCAGAATAGACTCCCCGGAGCTATTAGGCCATTGGAAAGGCCTTCTATAAAGCCGGAGTGCCAAAAGGAGCTGTGAAAGTCCTTTCTTGAGCACCTGAAAAAGCCGCCGAAATCATCAAAACAATCATTGAGGAGCCATCGGTGCGGAGGATCAGATTTACTGGAAGCGCAGCAGTTGGGAGGCTGGTAGCCCGAACTTCTAGTAAAAAACCTCAAGCCTTGCTTGATAGAATTTGGTGGGAAGAACATCGCTATTGTACTGGGAAATGCAGACTTAGGATTAGCTGCACATGCCTGCATAGCTACATCTTTAGTCAATGTGAGTACAATGTATGCTTTCTTTTATCTTGTGCTGATATTTACAGGCCGGTCAAATATATATGGCAACAGATCACATTATCGTTCAAAACAGCGTCGCTGATCATTTCAGCGAGATCCTCAAAGAAGTTTTCGTCAAAGGCGCGCAGGAGAGCAACCACTGTCAAAAGTTGTGTCATATGCCTCAAAGATCAGACTACAAGGTCTACTGTCTCAGGCCATTGGCAGTAGCGCGAGGGTCGTGTTTAGAGGCAGCAGAAAAGAAGCGTTCGGTCCGGTTGTGGCTCTCACCGTTGCCGAATCTGAAGAGGAAGCAGCTATAGGTCTGGCAAACGCATCCAGGTATGGTCTCTCGGTTCCTGTCTTTACCAAGGACCTTCGCAAAAGCTTTTCAATTAGAAAGCGACTCGAATTAGGGTATATCAAACGTTTGAAGGCATAGAAGAATTTCTGGTTGCAAAGTCCGTGACTTGGGATGCCTGATTATACCATGCAGAGATGAGGTATCTGTATGTTCCACTGATACGTAGTATAAAGAAACGATAAGATATCTAGCATGCAACGATAAGCCGCATTTCTGCAAGTTCGTCTAATATGTTACTTTGGTTCTGCGCAGAGTGGTATGAATCTTTGACTTCTAGTATCGTACATCTCTCCACGCAGAAGTTAGTTGAATCGCGCGGGAAGACGGAATCTTGGGTATATTCTCTTCTTCCATGTTACTCGTATTTCCATGCCGATTTTGCCAACACCGATATCGCGAATAAACAGTGAAGATTGCGAGCTTAGCAGAGTTCCGATTCCATAATGCCCTTGGATATCCAACCGCCCCATTCGTAACAAATCACGATGAAGT
Source organism: Massarina eburnea CBS 473.64 (assembly GCA_010093635.1). Lineage (NCBI taxonomy): Eukaryota > Fungi > Ascomycota > Dothideomycetes > Pleosporales > Massarinaceae > Massarina > Massarina eburnea. The sequence continues at coordinate 1,168,706 of MU006785.1, forward strand.
ACTTTTGCTACACAGCGGAGGGAGAACTGTGTCTTAAATCCCCACTACGATACATATCTGAAGGCACTTAACTAGCGCAACCAATATCTGAGAGTTTGTATGAAACCTTAACATAATGCCGTAATTGGTCTTGATGATTGCAACTAAAATCACAGTCCCCCAGAGTAGATAACGGGCATGAGACCTATGAATGAACTTTGGGTCCAAGATCGCAGGCATATAGTATAGTTTCAGTGAATATGTAAACGTGACCATTGTCGGTGCTATTACTATGTGAAGAGATCTTAAGGACGGAACAGTACACCATTCATTTTACATAAATGATATAAGGACAGGATAGTTTTACGAGAAGATCATACCACTACTTCCAACTTTCTTCCCTCGTTCATCGCCAATTCCATGCCCTAGATACCCTGAGCCGACTTGAAGTAAGGTATCTTGCCAATAGGAGAACGCGGAGAATCTCCGCCCAACTCCACCATCGAGAGACAGAAGTCGGAACCCTATGCTATTATTCCATTATTCCACGTACCTCTCATACTCCACCCAAACTCTCGCAATCACGCCAACCGTAGCTTCAAAACACAAGCGGCACCGTAATCGGCCCGAAACGAAGACCTTTCGATTCGAACTCCACCAGTGCGTTCTGCGTACCTTTGAGGTAACCTACCTTGACTTATTCTAATTGACGCTACCTATACACCAAAACGCGATAGGGAGACCTAATTCCACACCGTTTGTCCCAGCGGCGCATAGTAATCTAGACCCGCGCCTGGGCACCGCAGCGCAAATCGTATTGCCACGTGTGCCAACGCCATTGGCACCTAGAATAGGTGCGGTTTTTGTAACGGGGTTCACCGCTATGAACCACCTCCTTCGTCTAGGAGGTCATGTGATTGTAGTTTATACGGTCGTTTATACGGGCAATTGTTGAGCATGGCGGGGGGAGCTCACCGAAAACTATACGACGTAGCGATTTCTCTGGCTATTCAGAAATTAGCTATGAGTGTTGATGTGTTGGCTCGGATAAAGAGCAAAACTCTATTTTTCACTTCTCAACTCGTAAACGCCATATCGTTCCAGGCAGCTCGTGCTTCAGAAACGAAAGTCTGATCTCGGGGATCCTTCGGCTTTAATGCGGAGAGGCTATCGGCGACATGCGTTGCTATCTTCAGTCCGCTACTTCTCTCTCGAACATCACTCCTTGGGATAATCATTTCTCGATTTCGAATATTTCCATTCGCTTTGGAACACTAAGTTAAGTATCAATAGAAGACATAGGACCGGCCGCTACTGTGGGTAAATGCACTGTCCAGAAAGCCCAGGGATCATCCCTTCACTCCGCAAACTCCAATCCGCGCAGAGAGATGCTAACCCTGACTGAGGACCCAGACCCAACATCATAAGCCTCCGCAACTGTCGCGTACTCCGCATTCCGCACTTGTTCGAATGGAACCTCGGCAGATCCGGTCTCCTCCTCCTTATCCAGCAGCGCGATCTTGAACTGCTCCGGGTTCTCCACCATGCTCTTCGTAATCGGAATCGTGAACGCTTGGTCAAAGGCCGGGTTGAAGATATCGGAGCCTGGTGCGTACTTCAAGATCGCAGTGCGGAAGTTCTTCCCGGCCCACGAAACCTTGACGCTGGGGCGTAGCTCTTCGTGCTGGCCTTGCAGATTGAGTGCGCTGGCGACTAGCACAGTGGCGAGACCTACGAACTGATCGTCTTCTGCGCCTTCATCCAGAGAAGATGTGTTGTTGACTAAGTTGAGGAACTTTGCATGCACTGTCAATCGGCCGTCAGTGTGTTCGCCGTTGTGCGTCAGCGCGATTTCCTTGGTGCCACCGCCGAGCAAGATGTCTTTGACACTGATGGATCCAACCCCGACATCATCATCCCCGCCAATATCGTCATCTTGCACATTAAGTTCGATAGCTTGCTCATAGTCCGAGACGAGGAAGTCGTGTGTCTCATTCCACGCAGGTTCGTAGTTGTTCTTCTTCGTGGTGGTGCGCCATTCTGTCGTAGTACCGACCTTGACCTTGCAGTAGCAGTCGGGTACATCCTTCACTATCTTGGCTAGTAGACCCTTTGCACCATTCTTCTTGGGACCTGTGACGCCAGTCGCCTTCTCGACGGTGACACGAAGGACTCCGTGGTACGGCACGTATGTCTTGAAGAAGTCATTTGCGTTGTCAAGCTTGACGAGGAAACGGTTCGGTAGGACAGCCATTCCCCCGACGATTTCGATGATAGTCTTTCGGACTATTTTAGAAATCAGAAAGCAGTCTGCGATATCGGCGGCATCGGTGAAATCGAGTGTGAGTTCGGGAGGGTTGATGAAGGCTACTTGTGCTGCTCCGATCTGCAGTTTGGTCAGCATGCGCGGGACCAGTGTGGATGTATGGGAAAGCTCTTACGAGGGGAATAACATTCGTCAAGGGACCCAGCAAGACGGAAAGCCTGCCTCTCAGGTGCACACGCTCAATGCCGATTTTGGGGCACATCTTGGCATCCAACTCGATGTCACTGACACTCTCCCAAGTCACATTCATATCCAACTTGATGCCTCCGGTGGACGTCTTGTGGACTTCGACGTCTCCGACCTTCATCGGCACGTTTCCAAGGTCAAGTTTGACAAAACGCAACGCAGAGAGCGGGCCAGGTAGTGTTGAAGCTAGGATGGGTTCGACAATCTCCTTCACCATTCTGCAGCCGGCAACATTGATGTTGGGCCATAACTGTTCGACGATTTTGTTCAGGAATCCTGCACGCGCTGTTAGCTGGTATGCGGGTGGGAGGATAGTCTGGAAAGAGCTGACCTGCACTTTCAGTGCCTCCGGAAGATGTAAGCGTCTCGAAAAGAGAAGAAGCCATGGCCGGGTTTCGTAGGGGTTCGTAGGGTGAGGTTGGGAGAGAGAGTGTGGAATAGGGAACCAAGTGCTCAATTGCGAGAAATTCAGTCGCCTTAAAGGTGATTTATATGGGCACGATTGCTGCAAACTGTAGGTCACACGATTGTCCCTTCAGTGTGAAGAAGGAAGACACGTTGTTTGTTCCAATGACGACGCTCAGCTTCCTACGTCACTCCGCTGTGGAGCGACGTAGGCATGGCAGGAGTCATGGAGCACCCCGCTAATCGGTAGGGAGGACCCCGATAGTACAAGGGTGGAGCATGAACGGGTTGCCCCCTCCCCCTGTCGCCCTTAGCGTCTTGGCCGAAAAGACGGCCGATTTCTCAACTCTCTGAGAGTCAATTTTGACGGTTCTTGATGGTTTTCAGCTCGATTTTGAAGTTGATAGTAGGAAGGATAGTCAAATTGATCAATAGACTACTCTAAATAGGCCTTTTGGCGCGGATTAATGGTTGTTCCGGAGG